>JBCIKM010216868.1:0-12578 GCA_039654465.1 Melibe viridis | reverse complement strand
ACCTAAACAAGATAACAAAAACTGGACTCAGGACAGAAAGGAGTAGGGGAAAAAGTAAGACAAAAAGCTTCAGTGAACGAAAAGAAACAGAAGTAGAAGAGGTACCAAGGACGCCTCCAACCTCAATTCCTCAGTGGACAAATTGGTTAGTTATAATTGGTTATGACAGCAAGAACAAATATTTAAGACCCCAATAATTAGTTGTGACAGCAAGAACAAACATGAAAGACTCCAATAATTGGTTGGTATTTGTGAGGTTTATTCTTTGTCGAAGAAAAACAACAACCAAAGTATGTATATCATATAGGTCTGATTAGGCTGGTAAAGGCATATAGGTTTGATTAGGCTGGTAAAGGTAAAAAGTTTTAAAGTATCTTCAAAATAAAAAAAAACCATCTCACTGAGCATTTGTGAACTTTTAAAGAAGATACACATTATAAGACGATAAGTTAACAGTTTATCATCTCATTAAGATTAAAAAATTAAACATAATGTGACACTTGGAAAATTCCTTTCAGGCTATAAGTTTTTTGTAAAAATCCTTTACAGGAGTATGCAGTGAAAAGATAAATGGCAGTATCACTTAACTTTAGAGAAAAAGAGATATCATTTATTCAGTTGTCATGAATATGAAACATCAATTTTACCTTCAAATAATAATACATTTTAGCATCATTATCATTCATAACTTTTTACATCATAATCCAAAAACATGATCAAAGAACCATATACATTACTTTTTTTCATTGTAATAGTGTAGAAGAGAACCAAGTACAAAACAAATCTGTGACAGTCAAATACCCAATCTGGCTGACTAACCTTTTAAGCTTACCTTACCTTACCTTGCCTTACATTCCCTTCCCTTCCGTTACCGTACATTTACTGCACATTAACTCTCACTCTCACAAATCCTTGTCATATAAAGCACCATAAAAATTACGTAAAAACAATGATGAAAACTCATACATAAGCAGTATAAAATATTAATGCTGGAATTAAATCTATAAAATTCTGATGGGGAAGGATATATGCTTTCAAATTATGATTGTCATCCATATCCCTTCATACCGCCTTAGCAGTGTTAGAACCCAGCTCAAAGGAGCTAGGAAAACCTCTGGATCACAAGATATGAAGACAGGCAGATGATCAGTCCACCGTGCCTAATCTTGTGTGGCATTATGAGCAATACATATGTTGTATTACTCGATCATAAGCCAAACAATAGTTGCTGTTGCCTCGGTGGTATCTGGTCAATGAGAAAGATGATTTACCACAAAGCACATTTACAGTTTTCACGAACATGCAGGGCATTTAAGATATTTGAGTATTAAATGGTGTTTTCAACTTTTGATTGCATTTGGTGAAACCATTTACGTTTCTGATGAATGGAATCAAAACTAAGGCAATAACTGGCAATCATTAAGAAAGCAGTCGTTTTATCCATTACATGCAGTCAATACACCATGTGCTAACCACGAAAGTTAATACACCAGAGTATTTTATTTTCGATGTGCTAACCACTGCAACAGATTGCATACAAGGTAGAAGGTGACTGCTGTTTTGAGTTCCTCATTATTGAGAAATGAAAGTGGGATTTTGTTCTCTTCTGACTTAAAAAAAGAATGATTCAATATAATGGAGGAATTAATAGTTAAATCGATTTCACCTATTCTATCTTGTCCTTTCACCACATGATTCTTTTTAATAAAAAAGGCGTATAGTTGATCAAGGACAAGATCTTATTCTGAGCATTTTTACATGATGATTAATTGGATGTGTAGCTCTCAAGTCCACCAGTCACCACTGTTTACTAACTGGAAATTATCGACTGGAAATAAAATAGTGAAGGCAGTAACAAGAATGGCACTAGGCCTTACAAAGAAGGCAAAAAACTGTAGCTGTAACATCATGAAGGTTGCTCCAAGCAGCCAACCCCGAAATAAACAGATCCTAAATTGGTATTCTATAACTATAACATTTTTAAACAGAAGGCTCACAGATGTCAACAAATTTAATACATCACTTCTATCATTATGAAGCTTAACATCTTAAAATCCATTTCTTAATTATTAAAGGTACATATTTTTGGCCTTTGTGATTTTGAATTTTTTGTCCCATGACATGCAGCTGGCTCAGTCAATATAGAAATTGATTTTGTTTGTTTGAATAATGGTGGTTTTAGGTCCTCACAACCAGGGATGGAACCAGTCACCGAAAAAAAACCTGAACTCCCCCCTCCCCTGCACCATTGATACATCCACGGCAGACTACCCCCTTTTAAAAGAAAACATTGTTTACATAACTTTGGAAACTAGTTGGTTTAAGCATAAGCAGTCCCAAAATTTTGCGAGAAAATTGACAATCGTCGTGAAAATTATATTTTCTCATTAATTCACACTAGAAATCAGTGTTAGAAACACCGCATTTTAGGAGATGCAAAATATTAACAATGCATTTTTCATTTCACCAGTTTCAACTTTAAACTAAATTCAACCTGGACTACTCATTTTTAAAGGCATTGGCATCTTAACTTTCCACAATATACGCTGCGATCAGCTGATGTAAATGAACCAAGACCGAATTACGTAAATATCTTGCGCATCCGAAAACTGAACTTCTCAACATTTCACAGCCTCAAAGTAATTGAACTCACGAAAATTAACATTCCACTAGTTTCAGAAACAGTTAAAACCCTTAGCTAGACAATGTGAGTTACTCATGTCAATAAAAAAAATTGTACAGTATTTTAAAATACATAACATAACATATGAATTTATATAGCGCCAGCATCCATTCCAATAGTGCTCACTGGGGCTTTCCAAAAGAAATCTACTCATATACATCCCACTGATATATCGTCCTGTCCATTTACACACACATACTATGCACACACTTGATCAACATATGCAGCTCTGCATAATCATTAAAAAGCTGCTAGATGTTCTTACAGTCCACTCAATGCATTTGAAATACAACATAATATAATGTTGCTGATATACCCTGGAAAAATGTTACTGAAAATATTACATTTTCAGGGACCCTGATGCAACTTTACACTTGTCAAAAACAAATGTTTGCGATGAAAGATTATGTGATTTGTAAGGCAAGCCAGGAAATCATATCCTGTTCCTGAGTAAAGATTTCTTTTCTTTTCATTTTTTCAATTGGAATTTTCAGTGCTAAATTATTGTTTTGACACAAAGATACATATCTCTTGTAAGTACTGGACCTCAATAGGTTCGTTACTTTAACTGCATTCTATACCAACAGACAACAAAGCATTAACATCTCCCTTCCTCACAAAAAGGACACATACTTAAAAAAAGTGAGCTGGTTTGATGGTATGATGATGAATGCAGCCTACACTATAAATGGATTCACTTCACACAAGGAATGAGTGGAGGCAGACCAGTCAGACTTTTCATATATGGCTTATCATCAACACATTCTAGCTCTCAAGACAAGTCTCTGCTTAAAACAAGAATTCTGAAGTTAAACTATTTCACTTGTGCCCAAAATAACAGACAATCCTGATTTACTCACAAGCAATTATGTATGGACTTATACTTGATTCCAAGACAAACACTCCACAATCGTGGTTTAATTTTCCTTCCTCATCTTTTAAATGCACCAGATCACAATAATTCTGCAGGTACTTCATTGCCTTGTTAATCAGTAAGTCTTTGAATTTTGAATTTTTCTCAAGCTTTTCAAGTGGAATGAATTTGATCTTAGAAAACTGTACCAGCACCATAGTGAAGGGGTCATCTGACAAAAGGATGAATGTTACTCGAGGTAAAACAAGATGCCTTTTTATTGCTTCCTGAGAAAGAATTAGAATTGCTCAGAAATTGGTTGAGGTAGAAACATCTTTTTCAACAAAGAAAAAGGAGGTCAGATAATTATCCAACTTTTTGATTGACGGAAGATACAGCAGATATAATCAGCTGTTACTTAACTATGAAATAATGTGTGAAGTTTGTTCATTTCCGCTGGGACAGTTTTTTTAAAACAAAATGAGGGATGAAAGAGCATGGCGTGACAGAGTAAATTTTAAAACAAATAATTCCACCAAGACCCATGAAATTGATTTTTTTCCCATCACTTGGGCAAAAGCATATTCTGGGATATACTGCTTAAGAGAGCAAAAAGTATATTATATTATTCTCTTCACAAAGTTCTTTCCAAATGACTATTGTAAAATTGCAAAATTCTCACACGCCATCAAACTGGGGTTAAGATGGTATAAGGATCTGTTTCATAAGTTTGTAAACTGATAATAAAGAAAAAACAGAAACAGCTTATGTTTGGGGGGGGGGGGGGGGGGTTGTGATAGTGAGAAATGTAAACCATGGAGGATTTAAACATGCCAGTACATAACCTGATAAAAGTCAATCTTATAAAATAAATGACATGAATTGCAGGTCAAACTGAATCCAACATAAACAACTCTCTGACTCGTGATTCACTTTCTGCAACAAAATATGTCCAGTTCAAAGTAACCAAACTCCACTAAAGACATCACCTTCAAGAAACATTTCTAAATAGCTGCTTCATCTTCTATCAACTAAATACTGGATAATTATCTAACCCTTTAGGAAAAACTGTATGTTACTATTTTACTCGATTCTTTGTTATTCTAATTCTTTATTCAGATTACTAAAAAGACAAAATGTACATCTACATCATTCAACATATCATTTAATCAGTAGATAGCAAAACCTGTAATTCAATTAAGATTTACAATTCAGGAATCAACCAGCAGTCAAAGGAATGTGATACACAATCAGTGAAGAGTTCTTTCGATTCAATTCCCTGAACAGCCCAGCTTTGCAGCAGTCTCCTCCCTCATGATGAATTTCTGGATCTTGCCCGTCACGGTGGTGGGGAAGCTGTCTACAAGTAGAATGTGCTTGGGAATTTTGTACCGGGCAAGCTGGTTTCATGTGGAAGGAACAGAAAATGATAAATAATTAGAAATGAATAGCTTAATAAGGCATTCAAAATATGGAATTCTTTTGATACTATTTTGCTCTTTATGTTTATCACACATTCCTTAGTATCAAGTCACCTGAGAAATTTTTAAAATCTCTTCAATTTTGTTCTCCCCCCCCCCCCCCCTCCTCCCCTTGTTCATATCAATCCTCTTAGTTCTGAGCTTGAGGGCTTTAAGCGGGCCCAAATGTTGATAGTGGTTGGGAGATAACATACACACTACACACCTTGTCCTGACAAAAATCCTTGACCTCCTGCTCTGACACAGACATGCCCTCTTTAGGCAGGATCCAGGCACAGACTTCCTCTCCCAGCCTCTTGTCTGGGATACCAATGACCTGAAACAGTTGTGTCAAATCCAAAGGTTTATTTTATGAATTCATGATATCAAATTTTAACTCTTAATGGAAGGTAAACAAGCAAGAAAACAAGAACTACACTTTCCATCAGTGAACAGGCTCCTTGAAAATTTCAGGCAGCAGAACATTTAACCCCAATTGTTAAAACTTTGTGTATCTATGTATTTTAAAAAAAAATTCAAATATGTATTTAAAAAAAAAAAATGTAAGGGGAAATGTGGGAGGGGGAGATGGAGGGAGAAGTAGAGGGGGTAAGGGGGGGAGGGGAGGGGCGGGGATACGGAGGAGGAGGAGGAGGAGGAAGAGGGAGAGGACAGAAGATAGGCTAGAGAGGAAAAGACACAGGCGGGAGAGGAGGTAGAGTAGGAGTAAGTTCTGAATCTATCGGTCTAAAGTCAAAGGCATACTTGGGCATCTTTGATGCATGGGTGTTCATAGAGGATCTGTTCAATCTCCAATGGGTAGATGTTCTCTCCGCCTCGGATGATCATGTCTTTGTTCCTGCCCACAATACTGACGTAGCCGTCCTCTGACATCACACCAAGGTCTCTGGCAGAGGCATTTCATATCAATGACTCATAGGACAAAACTGATGTGATTATGATTTTCCAAATTAATGTTGCTGCTGATATTTAAAATCACAGCTCCAAATTAGTATCAAAATACAACAGCAACCTGAAAACCTACTAAGTTTAAATTCAGGAATGAATTGAGGGGAAATCAGGGATGACCCAAGAAAATTATGAAAAACATACATCCTCTCCACAATGCAGATATATTTTTATGTCACTTTCACTTAAAAAATGGATTAACACTACTTGAATCAGCTAAATATAAAACTTCATTCCAGCCCACTCTACAAACTACTATAAAACTATACAAGGTGAACTTTGATTTTGAAAATAAGATTAAGTTATTTATTATCGATTTCTTTTTGTTAGCAACCAGGATGAGTGTTGCTTTTGCTTTTTCAGGGATTGAAACAAAAGTAGAAGATGACTGGCAAGTCAATCGCTGTCATTCATACACTTATATGCTCAGTTACTTTTCCATTATTGAAAAATTGAAGTTGAAGTCACAAGGCTTCTCCACACTACTTTGTTATTCTTATTACACAGCGTTCAAATTCATAACACTTATAAAACAATGTTTTATAATTGTGAAACTAAAAACTTTTGGTTGAAATTCAATTAATATTTTTTCTTGAAAAGAAAATTATTTTGTTTTTTTATGAGAAGAGATACACAATCTTCTTCCTTTCTATTTTGCTACATCAAAACTACATCCTTCAAAATTCAACAAACAACATTTTAAGCTATCGAAATCATTAGAGCCATTCATTCCCCATGACAGGAGGCTCTATGTGCATAGTAAGAGCCAAAGGATAATGGATAATATGATGATTTACCCGGTGTGGTACCATCCAGACGGAGAAATGGCGTCTCGGGTCTTCTCCGGATCATTCCAGTATCCCAGCATCACACAAGTGCCCCGCGTACAAACCTCTCCTACTTCCCCTCGAGCCACTAGCCTTCCATCCGAGTCAATGATCTTGTTCTGCGCGAAAGATGATGACACTTTCATTTTATGCAGAATATTCCTTACAGAGAACAGAGAACATTCACAATACTTGCTTAAACATGAAAAGGAGATGCAATGGATATGGCCAATAACTGACAAAGTTAAATGTGGGAAAGGGTTTTTTGTGTTTTTTTAAATTTTGTGTCATAAATTTCTTTTTTTTTAAAAATCAATTTGAAAGATGTCCTGCCTGTTTTTAAAATAAACTATCATTCAAATTTCATTTACCTATATATAAGAAAAATTCAACACAAAGCAAAAGAAAACAGCTCCCACATAGTAAAGGTAACAGAGGGAAGTAAACCCTAGTTTCCTCACCTCAATATGGTCCAGGGACTTTCCCACGGTGGACACTCGCTTTTCTATGGAGCAGTCCTTGGTGCTCTGGAATGCCACTGGACTTGTCTCAGTTGACCCATAGCACACCTGAAGATATATTATATAGAAATAAGCATAAAAAGTTCTCCTAGCATCTATCCAGTTATTACAATACTTTGAGCACCCTCCAGCACCATATCATGAGTAGATAAAATACTAGTATGTCAATAAACTTCCGGGGGTTGGGGAGGATGGCATTGTTTGCTTTCTTGGCTGCAAAAATTTAGAATCCTCTTAGCCTGCCTAAATATGGCCACAAAATTTAAAATTTTTTGCTTGTAAATTAAGGATTTCCTTACTTTGAGCAATAAGCCACAGACAATTTCTGGACAGTGACAACATTATCTGCAATCAAGGAGAGCTCTGAGCTTAAACTCCATCCTTTTCGGATATAAAAAATAATCGTTTAATTTTCAGGGCAGGATGTAAGTATAGAAATAAACAGCCTTGATAACTCTTTACTTACCTATTTTAATAATGTCTACTTGGCACACAAGTTAATAATTAACAACAATTTTCAAAGTACCATTATCTTCAAATCATAAAAGATAGACAAGATTTCTTTCAAAGTACAAATTTAATCCAACGAATCCCAAAGCTTCCTCATTGGGTAAGGGTACTCACAGTCATTTCTCTGATGTTCATGACAGAGATGACTTTCTTCATAGTTTCGATTGGACAAGGAGATCCTGCCATGATACCTGTGATGAGAGAAGAGAAATCGGTTGTCTTACACCGAGGATGATTCAGCATGTCGATGAACATCGTGGGAACTCCATACAAAGAAGTGCATCTGACATCAGGAATAAAGTACCATGAGTATAAATTAGTAACTTCAAAGAAGAATGAAAATTGATGAATTTTTATTTTATTTGCTTGTTAATCTTAATAACCGTAATTCTCGAACTTTCAGCCACTCCTAACCATAAGCCACACCATCCAACTTTACAGAATTAAAACTTAGTTAAATATTATCTTTAATTCATCGTGTTCTATGGAAGAAGATAATGATACTAAAGACGACAGTTAAGAAAAAAAAAAAAATGTTGCCTGCCACAGAAGAGAAAAAGTTGCACTGGGGATCACCAAGGCTCAAATCCTAGATGTAAGAGTAGCTTTTTCTAACTATGTGGGTACAAGTAAGTATGAAAAAGTTTATTGATGGTTTTAGGGCCTCACAACACGCAAAGGTCATAGAGGAGCCAAGCTGTATGAAAAACAGGCTTTAAACATATGTTATATTATTTCCAAAGTATCCAAAATGTAATATCAAGGAAGTTTCACACGAAGCAAACATTTTCTTTACATGTACATGTAAGTGTTAAATTCTTGAGAGGAGAAATGATAATAAGAGTCCCAGTGACTAACAAGAAATTAATTTTTATAGGGCTTTCAATTTCCTACACACAAGTCAATAAAATTTCAACAGCCACTTGGTAGTCATTTCTTCTTGCATATTGCCTACCATCTTGACTGACAGACGCCCTACTCACTTCAATGCCTCTACTGCCTGCAGGGAGTAGTCTGCATCAAAAATGGGGGACGGAAAGACAATGGTTGCCCCATGGGCAATGCTCTGTAGACAGGCCATGACCATCCCAAAGCAGTGGTACAAAGGCACTGGGGCACACACCACCGCATCCTGAAAGCAAGGACATTTTAACAGACTGTAGGTATGGCATTGTAAATCTTTACCCCAGACATTATCTTCCATGGGGTGGAAAGTTTTTAAGAGTTGAATATCCTTTTCTCTTTATTTCAATAATATCGGTGTGCCATCGTGCTTATTGCATTAGTTTGACAACTTTTATCAACGCTTTCCTTTTTCTGGTCATATTACTATTTGGGAAAACTATCAACCTTGGAAACAAGGAAAATGAACTTCTTCATGGAAAAAAAAAACAAAACAGAATTCTCCTGAAAAAACTCCTTGCTTAATTTTCCTTGCAGTAAACAAAATTTGATCTCAGAATGATATTCAAACTGAATCCATTGTTGACAATGTTTTTTTCTTTCAAAGAGGACAACATTGTGGCATTAACTGACTGGTTTCACTCGAAGTGCTCTCAAAACCAAATTCCTTTATGTAAATTTCCAAAACTTGGCATGTAGCCATGCACTGCTCTGTAAAATTGAGTCACACTCTATCAAAATTTCATGCCAATAACTAAAACTGGATTCCTTCATGGTCAGAGTAAAGACATTTTCACCACCCGTTGTTTAATTTACAAAAATTTATAAATAAACTTATCATGTTTCTTCCTTCATCAATTCCACATTACAAATGTGGTTCATTATTCTTTTGACTTCTCTCAAAACATACAGTCATGTTTGTCGAGTCATAGTCAACAATAGGTATATACACACAGATGATGACAGGGGCTCCACTTACATGCTTATGATAGCCACACCTGCGGCCGGCAAAGAAGCTGTTGTTGAGGATATTGTGGTGGGTCAGTGTTGCTCCTTTAGGGCTGCCAGTTGTGCCCTGGGGACAATGTGAAGAAAAATGTTAAAGTGACAGTGAGATACCAAGTTAAGTACGAAGCTTTAGAAAGACCCTCCAAAAGACGGTGACAAAAAACACACCTATGTTAAGAATGGTAGCTTGCCAGGTAGGATATACAATGATAATTGATGCTGTACTATTGGTACATCCATGATACATCAAAGAGGAAAGGCAATCTTGCTAAGGGAAATAAACTTGTAGGCCCTGGCAGAACTCAACAAGCTCACATGCACAGTAAGGAAAATATTATTATTTCCCCTCCGTCTCCCTCCCTTTCAACAATTTCAATCTCAATTTCTGTTCAAAATCATTATACTTCTAATTTCCTCTCACAGTTTAAAAGGAAGAAAACACAACTGCTTCAATGGTCAGATATTATCTCGTTTGGTGAAATCGTTGGTTACGTTATTGTATTACTGTGCTTTCTAGTTCCTCTGCACTTGGAAAAAAAAACAACACTGTATTCTTTTCAACAAACTGCACAGAAAAAAATTGGTCATAGTCATAGTTTAAATTGATTAAAAAAGAATTTGTAAAAAATCTTTAATTCAATTCAATTGAACATATCTTTATTTATCCCAAATGGGCAATTACAAAATAATTTGACTGTGCTTGTTATTATTTTATTCTCTATGATGACCCAGCTTCCAGCAGCCTCTATTTTTGACAGCTTTCAAACACACACACACACACACACACACACACACACACACACACACCAAAACGTCCAGTATACCTGTTTCTGAGTCCATACAGAAGCCTCCATAATTCTACCACGCATCTATCCTAATGTCCAACAAACTGCAAAGCGTGCCAGACCTTCGCTCTGAGCTAAGAACAGCTGTAGCAGTGAAGAAGTAAACAAATGCTCTGATTGGTCAAAATTCTTTCCTCCCTAGAAACCACGGATCCGTCAATTTGCATTCAGCTTCAAAGCTTTTGGTCTTACTTACTGAAGTAAACTGAATATTGATCGGGTCATCAAATTGTAATTGATCCTGCATGTCGGCAACTTGTGACACTTGGGAAGGCGTTGCCATGGAGATCACATCATCAAAACGAAGACAGTTTGGATGCACCTCTTCACCCATGGTGATGATGTACTCTAAGTTTGGAAGTCTACAGAGAAAGCAAGAGGAAAACAAATAAATGGGAGGAGGGTCTAACAAATGAGCCCTATCAAATGATGATGGTGTGTCGTTGCGGCCCCCACTGTCTACTTTCAGCAATATCCCTGTATCTATTAACGCTTAAAAAATTGAACATCCATAAACTACCTAAAACCTTGTTTCAGTAATGGCCCAAATGGAATAAAAGACTTGTGCTATAGAAAACTAAATCAGTTGTATAGGATAGGGAATAAAAGGTAAAACACATACTCAGGTGACTTCACTTTTTCTCCATGGGGTACAGAGTCCATTCCAGGAAGGATTTCCCGCAACATGCTCATGTAGTCAATGGTCTTGAAACCAGGGGCTACAACAATGGCTTTGCATTCAGACTGAAAATAAATGGGAAGGTGAATAAATATTGGTATATTATATAATGCAAAGTGAAATTGCTAAATCCCTAAACCTGAAATTTTACAATTAACCCAAGAAACTTCATATTTTCCAGCTGTACAGCAGGCACACCAGCAAAGAATTCATCCCTCAAATCACTCAAAATTCTTCAAATAATTTAGTAGTTCAACATAATTTATAACTTGTTTGCAGTCTTTTCAAAGGTGGCACTCCATCATAAATTTCTGGCCCATGTTACACAGCATTTCCATCACACCTTGAACCCATGCAAGCAAAAAATTCAATTGTTAGCACTTGTGTAATGGCTGTGATTCTAGTTATGGTGGTCTGTTACAGATAAGAAGTAGCAACACCATAGGGGCATTGCAAAGCAAGAGCTTTAAAAGAAAAGATGCAACTATAGTAGTAGTCCTCACCTTCTGTAGAGCATACTTTAATTCATTCACTCTGTACGACGGGTTAATGTTCACCTGAAATGTACAAAATTGAATTCGTATATGGGTTGCTATTCACCTGAAACATACAAGAGGGGATCAAGAAGTCTTAAATATGTAATAATATATGACATTTATTATATTGAGCCTATTCGCGGTCGTCACAATGTTCTAAGCACTTTAAAATACCATATCCCTGGCAGACACATTAGTCTGACAATGAAATAGCCCAGTACTGTATTCTCACAAAATTTAAAAAACGGAGGAAGTGAACATAAAAATTCCTACCTGAATTATGCCAGCCCTAGCAGTTCCATACTGCGTTATGACCCATTCCACTGTGTTTGGGCCCCAAACACCCACACAATCACCTGCCGACACACCCAGCTGTAGGAGGCCAGCCGCTAAAGCATCTGCCTGGGAGTTTTGAAAGACACATATGTATCAAACCAATCAAATCAACAGAAAGAAAAGAAAATCTGAATCCGCTGAAAAAGACTGATAATCTCACACAGGTGAGCAAAATTACGACCAGTGTCCTTATTGTCCAAGAAAAGGAAATGTGAATGAACATCTTAACATACATTTTTGGTTATCCTTTAATGAGATATTTTAGAAGTTCTGTACATGTAAAGACAAGCAATTGTTCTTTAGGGAGAGCACTCAAAAACAGCCAGGTCATATTGATCATGAAAATAGTTTTCACTTTAAGAAAAGAGAGAAGAGAGAGGAGAGAGAGAGAGAGAGAAAGAGAGAGAGAGAGAGAGAGAGAGAGAGAGAGAGAGAGAGAGAGAGAGAG
>JBCIKM010216647.1:0-12583 GCA_039654465.1 Melibe viridis | reverse complement strand
AGAGAGAGAGAGAGAGAGAGAGAGAGAGAGAGAGAGAGAGAGAGAGAGAGAGAGAGAGAGAGAGAGAGAGCGAGGGGGGTAGAGTCAGACAGATAAGATAGATAGATAGATAGATAGATAGATAGATAGATACATAGATAGATAGATAGATAGATAGATAGATACATAGATGGATATATAGATAGACAGACAGACAGATGGTTAGTCGGCAAACCAAACCCACCATGTTTCAAACCGAAGGCTTTGAAGATTTGGGTAGCTTCCGCCACCACCGCAACACCACCATCACCACTGCACCACCACCACCATCACCATTGCACCACCACCACCACCCCTGCCTCATGCAGTTCTCCTTCCTCACTCCGTCCTTCCTTTGTCTCTAGGAAAGGCTATAACATGACTCTTTACCCGGAACAGATTTTATGCAGGACTGTCCGAACTCGTTCTACCGCTCACCCCACTTACACTAACGCAACCATCCTCTGCCATACAGGGTCAATTCCTGGGTCAAACCCACAAACCTCACTCCATAAGGTGTATTTTATTCAGGGTTAATGCAAAAGCTTTAACCAGGGAATATTGATGGGGCGTTTTAAAATCGTTAAATTAATTAAAGCGTAATTGTAATATTATATGAATTAAATCATGCACATCCTGGTTTGAGCAGGAACAATTAATTATGAAATGAACACCCATGTGTGTGCACTGATTGTTATCTATCATAAACAACAACATACCTCTCTCTCTCTCTCTACTACTACTACTATCTACGACAACTACTACACAAACATGCACAAACTCTCTTTCGCCATACATTCTATCCGAGTGCGTTAGATTAATCAACTATTCCTAATACTAGGATGGCATTTATGCCACTGGTCTAAAATGGACACAGGGCGGCCTCTCATTGTTATCTATTTTCGTGACATGTATTATTATGTCACCAATACACCTTAAACAAGCATAATATTATATTTTACTCAGAGAAGAGAACCTTGTGGTAAGATTTGTATGTTTTTATTTTATTTATTTATTATTTTTTATTTTATTTTATTTTTTTAATTATTTTTTTTTGGGGGGGGGGGGGGGAATTTGCTATATGATCAATTATACGACACTACCGACTAATACCTGTCCTCGTCAGAGGAGAATCCAGCCTGGAACCATCCAAGCTGATACGTACACGGCCTTTATGACGATATAATTTCATCTTTTTTCCCACTTGCTGTTCCTTTGTGTGTGCGCTTTAATGGCTGATTATTCAGCATCATGATTTATGGTTCATCAGGAATTGTCAAGGGTCATCGATCTATGCAATCAGTGATTGAATGATTGAATTAAATAAAATATCAATTAATTGAATAAATTCAATACATTTCAGACTTGCCAATGGCGTGAATGCTTGCTGCTCCCAACAAGACAAAAAAAAATATTTTTCTTTTAAAGTCGATTTTCTTTTCCATTTACAAAATCAAATGCTAACAAAATTTTCAAATCCATGATGATGAAGAACAAACGTGGATCAAAAACAAAGACAAAAAAAGCAGCGGTTAGTTCAGCAGAGTTGAGATAGTCAATGCTGCCATTGTAAATAAAAACGAGCTAATTTTATGAATGTCATATAAGGCATGGGACCTGGGATAGCAACACAATTAAATTTTAACAGTGTATGTGTGTACGGTGTTAGAGGGGCAAGGGGCCGGCAGGAGGGGGGGGGGGGGTGAGAGAGAATACAGGCCATTGCTCTACCAGCGACCTCTCGGTGAAATCTCAATGGGTTTATGGCTGGCTCGAATGGATAATAAACTCATAAAAAGCTTATAAAACTGGGCTACACGATAAAGCATTAGATAACAGCAGCCCCGAGACCAGAATTTAGAAAGAAGAAAAACAAATCCCAGGAATATCGAGCCATTTTAATGATCCGACCGAGACTCGATAAGGAGGCAAAATTTAAATGATGAAAATGGAGAGAAATTTGAAAAAAAAACCTAACAAACCAAACCAAACAAACAAACAAATAAAAACCCCAAAACAAAACAAAACAAAAAAGCTACTAAAGGCAGGTACCTAACCGTTCATAACGAGCAAGTCCCAGAAACCAAACGAGACTCCCAGATCATAACACACGACACAATCATAGGAACTGATTCTACTTATTTTCTTTACTTTGTTTGTTAAAATGAGTTTAATACGAAAAAAAAAGGTAGCTTTCAAGTAAAATAAAATTCATCATAAACGCTAATTTACACAGATATATACTGGTTGGCCATTTGTGTGTGTTTTTTCTGTTTGTTTGTTTTGTTCTGTTTTTGTTTGTTTGGGGTAGGTAGGGGGTGGGGTATTTTGTGTTGCGTTGTTGCATTAATTATGTTATTCAATGTTTCTACCAGTATTGTTCTTAACCTTTGGGTTTAAATATTATTGTCAAGTTTGATATTAAAATTGATCTCATTTTGTCACTTAAGGTACTAGAATGAACGTAAATCATCAAATTGAACAGCTTCTTTGCACTTCTTTATTCTTATTATTTGAAAAAAAAATTAAGCGGCATTACAATTAATTTGATGATTAATTTCTCATTTTTAAATAGAAAAACGACAAAAAGAAGCATTTCCTTGGGGATTCTTGGGTGAGGTAGTGTCATCTGAGGGTATAGAAGGTTGGTGGGTAGGTGGGCAGAAAGGTAGGTAGGCAAACATGCTGACAGGTAGATAGGCAGGCAGATAGGTTGGTAGGTAGGTGTGTAAACTTGATGCCCCATTCAATCAGTAAAACTTGAGAGCTTCGAGCTGTGGGTCCGTCGGGCTCCTCATTTAATTCACAAGCACGTATGGATTGACACTTCAAACCTTTTACATCGAACCTAGGGGAAGGGTGTAAGACCTGACCGTGGTTGAAACAAGCAAAGGCACCCCCCCCCCCCCCCCATTCCTCCTTAAAAAAATCATCACCTCTCTCTCTCCTTTTAAAAATCCCTCCTCTTTCGCATACTGCATACTATGTCTCTGTCTCTCTCTCTCTCCCTGTCTCTCTCTCTTCCTGTCTCTGTCTCTCTCTCTCTCTCTCTCTCTCTGTCTCTCTCTCTCCCTGTCTCTTATGACAAGACAAACCGCCTGTTAGGCGTGTTACAAGATTTCGGACTGACACAAAGTCTTTTGATCTACAGCCAGATGATAACTTTTACTTTGAGGGGGAAATAACTGGTCGCAAGGAGCAGATCTTGGATAAGGTCATACATGCTACATAACACGCGCGTACGCTGTTGTGACGTTGACAAGCCATTAACATTATCTTATTAGCACGGTCCAGAACGGGATTACTGGTTGCCTTAGATTAATCACACTTTGGTGACGTTGGGGGAAAAAAACCCCCCACAAAAAAGCAAAACAAAGCAACAAGCCCTACCTCCCCCCAACCCCCTCCCCCCAAAAAACAAAACAAAACAAAAAAAAAACAACAAAAACAACAGCAGCAAAACAACAAACAACCCATCCCCAAAAACAAAAATCGAAGAGTAACGAGTCAGCATTCACCAGTCAAGATATAAAGGTGTTGAGATGTTCAATACACAGAGATTTGATTTAAAAGACGTTGTTTACATGCGACTTTGAACCCGACCCCCCCCCACTCCCCAAAAAAACAAAAAACAAAACAAAAAATAAACCCAAAACAAAACCACAAACAAACAAAAAACCCACAACCCCCATCCCCCAAAAAACAAACAAACAAACAAAAAAACCTCCAAAAAGGATTAAAAACAAACAAACAAAGAAACACAGGAAAAAAAAGAATTAAACAAAAAAAAAAAGAAAGAAAAGAAAAGAAAAGAAAAAGAACGTCGCATGTCGCAGCAAATTATACCCCCCAAAAAAATTAACCGTGGAAAACAAACTCAGACAAAAAGAAAAGGGGATAAAATGACGGGGGCCACGGTATTTTTAAGCTGTTGATAACCCACATACGACTCTCAACACTCAACACCCACCCTAATAAGGTTTGCAAGTTGCTGTTTTTGTTTTGTTTTGTTTTTGTTTCATCGGGGGCCCAGTTTTTATATTATCATTATTATCATTAACTATTATTTTTGTAAATGAGAAAACGAGTAATAACCCCGGAAAATCAATAGATGGAATAAACGCTGATATAAATCACATTAGATTAATAATTAAATTCAGTTGTTAACAACAGCTCTCCAAAATATCTGGTTAAAATCGATACACTCCAAATGTCAGGCTTGATATTATTTCACTTCAAAGCGACTCTCCCGACTCGTGATTAAAAAAACATAAAATAATAACGTTGGTTGAGACCTGGAACAAAATGGCGAAGGCTGAAAAGCCTAAACTTGCCAAGGTTGGGTTTTTTTTTTGGATTTTTTTTCCTGCTTTAATTTTTGTTCCCAAAAGCACTGAAACCGATATCTACCTAATTAGCTAAAAGAGCCAAGGACTGGATACCCCAGTCTTCCTATTCTAATCAATTGCGGAGATGGATAGAAAGGGACGTCCAGTTTTATAGCTACGTATTTTTTTCTATCTATTTCTGTCTTTTTTTTGTGTGTGTAAAAAGAAATGAGTTCTAGCAAAGTCGTATGAATACATTCATTTTAAAAAAAATGTTTGTGAAGACATATGAGGAGAATGTTAGAATAATGAGCGTAATTTGTAATCATGATATAGATACATATCAATCTAACTTGCCCCAAGCATCTGTTTTCGATAGCATGTAGAAAGTATAGACATACACAATATTAATATATGATAATCGATAAGTTCATAGTATGATGTAATTGATACACAAGCGTTTGCTACACAGCTCGTAGGGGTTACCGTTTAAACAGACCTGGGCTGGGGGCTGACGCAAAATTAACGATACTACTAGACTTAACCTGACTAGCTACAATTTACATGGACTAGTGAGTGAGTGAGTGAGTGAGTGAGTAGGCCATGCATTGGACTGATTGAGAGTGTCAAATAGAGTGTTTCTCTGAGAAGTAGTTGAAATAGAAATAGTTAACATCCTGTGAATAATACTCCCTAACGTCGACGAGATGTTTCAGTTTGAAATCTAATCTCTTTTTGACAGCCTCAATCAGGTACAAAAACAAGTCATCAAGAAGGTTCATCTGCGTCCCAATTCCATCCTTTTCCCTCTTTACATTCAAGATTTTGACTGGTCACTCTTGCCTACAATCTGCCCAGGAGGCCAAGGCAGAGACATAGATAGGAGTTGACATGACATCAGTTTTATCCGGACAATCACTGTGGTCATCCAGCCCTTGTTTGTTATTCATTCTTCACCAGATCGCATTACGAGTTCTTTCATTGGAGCATGCATTTTGCTCATCACCAGACGCCACCGTGGAAGGTCCAGTATGTTTGTGGCTAATGCTTCAACCACCTAAGTGAATATAATAACGACTGCTAAACTGGACGTGGCAAACAGAGACTACGGCAGAGCTCGTCCCTCTCGACTCGACCTGGGGGTTACCGGTGGTTTCGTTGCCTCAATGTCAACACGGTGAGTTACTTCAACGCTCCAAACACTAAACTAATTAATTAAAAATGGCCGGTTTGATTTATCTATGTGTCTAAATTGATGAGCAGCGATCAATCAAAATTAAATGACAGCAGAATGGTGAGAACCCTAGAGCTCATATTTCTGGTAATAAATTAATGTTAAAGATGATGATGATGACGACGACGATGATGATGACGATGAAGATGATGATCGAAGACGTGATACATGGGGACTATCACATTAATAGATATAGTGAGTATTGAGATATATTGTCGATAACATAACACAACAATGCTGGTGATTTATAGGGGATAGGTACTTACAAAAACATGGGTAAATATTGAAGCAAATGTGAGAGCAAAACTGTAAAAAATATAAATTGTATTGTATGAAGACACTGACATAACAGAAACACGCTAGGCACCCGATATGCCATTCATTGTCCACGATAGACCACCGAGACTTTTAGAAACTGAATAGACGAGACGTCAAGTCAAGAACGATTACGGTCATTAATGCAGTGTCTACGCCACAGCAGCATATACGCCGTTTAAGGAGAGTCAAGTCAAGACAAATTATGGTCATTAATAAGTCTTTGTGTTACACCAGCTTACCCCGTTGGAGCAAAGTATTGAGTCGCAATAATATTGTGTTTTTCCTTTTTATTTTCTCAAGTTACAAAAGAATAACAGTGTTAAGAGGGGTGAAAACACTGGCAAATGACGATGTTCTTCGTTGTTGTGGTTGGCGAAGGTCCTAACCTAAAGGTATGATAGGTCTTGCACTAGATAAGAATAGGTGAGCACAAAACATAATAACTCTCTCTCAAACCGTCAAGCTCTACCTGTATACTATCTACCTCTTGCCTAAAGTATAAATCTTTTCAAGATAAGTCTTATCTTAAAGAGAACTTTATCTAATTAGATGAGAGAGACGATCTTTTAGTTCCACAGAAAAAATTAAAACAGATAGGTCTTCACATGAGGCATTTCAGTCCAGGTATAATAAGGTGGACCAACTGGGAACAAACGATTCCAGAACGAAAAGAGCTAAAATTTAATGATCTGGTCGAGACGATGCCCTTTTTACACTATCGAATAGGGGATTTACCACAATGAGGGAGATAAACACATTCAATCATATTTATTTAACAACTTGTTGATAAGTCTCAAGTGTGAAGGATTGACCAACATGACGTCTTTTTATTTACCTGTGAGTAGGTGTGAACGAAGAAGTCGATAGACTGTGAGAGGATACCACAAGACTGGCTACGTGGATCTCTCGCCTCGTAAATAGACAGACTATTAGATGGGTGGGGTGTGTTTCCCAACAATTGTCTAATCTAGTATAAGAATTATTCTTTGGCCAGACATAGGCCTAACGTTTGGGATGTTTTTTTCCTCTTCTGCATAATATCCAGAATAGAAATGACAGGGGTGATAAAGATATAAAATATTAAAGATTATCAGAGTGGAGTATATGTATTAATAGCTATACTGGACTGGATCGTTGAAAGAAAGACTTAGAGATGAAGACGAGTCTGTAATTGTAATTGGGAAAATAAAGATAGTTGGATAGTCGATGCTAGAAGTTCTTCCTTACACACAACAATCCATGGAAGTCCGTGGGTGAAGGAAGCAGAAACAAACCCTCACCCCCGCTAAAAACAAACAAACAAACAAATCCAGCAAAAACAACTGACCAATCCCCCCAAAAAAACAACAAAAAAACAAACAAAACCAACAAAACACAAGACACGAATAAAAGCAACAAAATCAAGAAAACAAGAAGCACCTACTGACCACTGGTTTCTAGATGAAATCCGCAAGTCAAAGAATGATTCCAGAATCAAAGACACGATAACACACCATCATCATCATCATCACAAGGCCTGTCTGCGGGAAGTTAGTGTAGGATATAATAATAGTATATAAGGTGGGCAGATGCCTAAGTGGCACTGGTCGACGGCGTCTGTGATGGCAGTAGGTAAAGTCCGGTAAGAAGTTACAATCCGATAACGATGCACCAGCACGCACAGAGGTAGTCTACTTATTCCAACGACGACTATTGCAAAGTTTGAGAAGTCTAATAATAATTATTCAAATGAATGGCACACCATGATTTGCGTGCGGTGAACGAACAGGGCCCGCACTCTCTCTCTCTCTCACCCTCTCACACTTTTTTTTTCTACAATTTTTAGTGTAACATGACAGCCAGCAATCAATAGCATAGTCTGGTCAACCAGTTGTTCGCGGAAAGCCTGCTTGTGCTAATGTGTCAGAATGCATATTCATTGTTCTCAACTTGGGTCACACTGTAGAAGAAAGAGGGGGTTTCCTCGCTCCGTCCCAGTCAAGCGAGTGGGGGCTGTGCACTCCCCCCCCCCCCCACTATCCGCAACAACTTGATAGAAATATAATAAGCCTACTTTTATTACACAACGACTTAAAAGTTGGGGCGGGTAAGAGCTCCCCTCTACCCCCCATATTTAAGCATGCGTTCACAATGAGAAGGTCCGAAACTTGGTTTGTCGACTTCGCCGTTTGTCCATACTCGTCGCTCGTTCGTTCGTCCGCGCACGGCGTCGCGTACGGCGGGCGGCACACACGAGGCGGGCGGTGAGGGCCCGGCGAATACCAGTTCTCACACGCACACACACGCGGTCTTGTGGGAGGGGCTAAAATGATTGAAATACCTCTGGCAGCCCGAGCGCACGTCAACATGAGGGGTAGGGGGAAGAGAAAACGGTTTTGTCTAAATTGGATTAAGAATAATTGTCTCTTAGATATGCCGTGATTAGAAGATGGAACAATGTGATGTACTCAAGAGGCCTATTACAGCTATTGTTTTTTGTTTTTGTTTTATCAATTGAAGGAAAACAAAATAGTGATAAGAAAGCGCTTGATGAGAAGGGAAACAACTCGGGAAATATTTTTTCTCTCTAAAGCTCTCCAAAAGACATTGATCAGAGGATTATGAAAGGTGGCTATTTTTCAACCGAAAAAGACCCCCCCCCCCAAAAAAAAAAAAAACACAAAACAAAACAAAACAAAAACAAAACAAAAACAAAAAAACCCAACAAAAACAAACAAACAAACAAACCCAAATCTTTCCAAAACAAAACATACAAAAAATGCTCGCAGTGACCAAAATGCAAACCGAGCAAAAGGAAACCAAGTCCATTTTAAACAAAAACAACAAAGAAGAAAACCCTCTTCCACGATACTTCCCATAGCAGCCTTGACCACTCACCACTTTCTGTCCGTTAGACCTGGCTGTGGGTAGAACAACAAAACATAATAATAATAATAATAATAATAATAATAATAATAATAATAATAATAATAACAATAATCATAATAATAATAATAATTAATGATCATAATAAATAATAATAATAATAATAATAATAATAATGATGATAATAATAATAATAATAATAATAATATTAATAATAATAATGATAATAATAATAATGGTAATGATAATAATAACACCTATATATTAATTTTTATATAACGTGAACATATTTGTGTTAATCATATAACGTGAACCAACTTATGCTATTCATATAAGGTGAACCAACTAATGTTATTCATACAACGTGAACGAACTTATGTTATTCACATAACGTGAACCTACTTATGTTTTTCATATAACGTGGACCTACTTATGTTGTTCATATTACATGAAACAAATTATGTTGTTCATATAACAGGAAACAACTTCTGTTATTAATATAACATGAACAAACTTATGTTATTCATACAACGTGAACCAACTTATGTAGTTCATATAACATGAACCAACTTATGATATTCATGTAACGTGAACCAACCTTTGTTATTGATATAACGTGAACCTATTTATGCTGTTCATAAAACATGAACCAAATTATGTTATTCATATAACGTGAACCAACTTATGTTATTCATATTACGTGAACCAACTTATCTTATTCATATAATGTGAACCTAACATGAACCAACTTATGTTACTCATGTAACGTAAACCAGCTTATGTTATTCATATATCGTAAACCAGCGTATTTTATTCATATAACGTGAACCAAGTTATGTTATTCATTTAACGTGAACCAACTTATCTTATTCATATAATGTGAACCTAACATGAACCAACTTATGTTACTCATGTAACGTAAACCAACTTATGTTATTCAGATTACGTGAACCAAGTTATGCTGTTTATATAAGGTGAAACAACTTTTGTTATTCATATTACGAGAACCAACTTATGTTGTTTATATAACGTGAAACAACTTATGCTATTCCATTATAGGAGAATCATCGTTCTTCTCGTTATTTCCTTCCTCTGATGACTCACATACTCGGCAAACTTGAGTCCTGATCAAGAATAATAAATATAAGGATTACGTATTCTTTCACATTAGCAACCCCTCGAAGAAAGATTATCACACTACTAAAATAAATGATATTCATTGAGGTGGGTGGCTCAATGGTTATATTACAACCCGCTATATCATGCCCCAGTCAAGCAATCGTGATCGTAGCTTTGGTTTGGAGGGGTGACGCGTGGGCTCACTTCCCAGTTCCGCTGCCCCATGTCCAGCCTCTGGCCATTGACGCTGTGCCCGTGCGCGAGGCACTTGACGACACTTTCTTCCTCCTATCAGAGATGAATGTAAAGCGCATTCCAAAATAGTATAAAACACAGGCGGTTGGCTCGTTCTGTGCTATATTGTGTCGGTGTCTGCCAGGGTTAGGGTATTGTAAAGCGCGTGAATACGGTTATAAATGTGATTAAACGCTATAGAAATGTTCAAATAATAATAGGTATCCCTAGTGCATAATTAATGGTGATAATAACATTATGAGTCTTTTGTTATCATTTTTGTTTCACGAGTTTTGATCAAACTTTTACTATAGTCTGTTCACAAATAAATCTCTTTTTGCATTGTTTCGTTTCTATCAGCTGCTATTAAAGTGACAGTTTTGAAATTTTGCGTTCGGCCCTAAATCAATTTGTTTTTGCTGAATATGAAATTTGAATTTTATTGATGCCACAAAGTTTTGTCATTAAGCTTATAAAAACAAAAACAAAAACAACAACAACAACAACAACAACAAAAACAGCAACAACAACACAACTGAAACATATTGCCCTCTTATTCAAGGAGTTGTTTCACAGGAGTAAATGATTAACAGGTCCACCAAAAACAAGGTTTGTTCACCATATTCATTGAAATTCCCCGTACTGAGTTTGGTCATTTTATGGTGGCTTGGTAGACTCCCGTTTAAGAACAACAAAGGTTTGTGTCTTATAAAACTGCAACTGTTATGACATGACATGACAAAACATAACACAACATAATATAAAATAACATAACATAACAAAACATAACATAAAATAATATAACATAACATAACCTAACACAACACAACACAACACAACACAACATAACATAACATAACACAACATAACATAACATAAATAACATAACATAACATAACATAACATAACATAACATAACATAACATAACATAACATAACATAACATAACATAACATAACAAGAGCCTGGTAGACTTAGGTCGTTTCATGCCTCGTAAACTATAAATCTTAATTGTCATTAAGTTGCCCTGGATAGTTTAATGTTTCAAATCAATAACCAACGCATAATTAGATTTGCAATTATAAACATTGCAGTGCAAATATTATAGCGAAAATACATGTGATATACATAAGCGTGTGTATCCTATCCTTGAATCTAACTATTCATCCGAGTCTCAATCCGAAGCAAAGAAATGGACGCTGCACTTTTCTTGAACAGCATCATATCCTCAAAACAGTTCAAAATAATTTTGTTAATTTTTTGTGTGCAAATATTAAATCGTAGAATTATAAGAAGGTGGACATTTAATTCAAATGGATCAACCGTTTTAAAGATAACTAGCGCAATAATATATTGCTAATTACCACAATTCCACTTGTTACAAAAGGACGCATGGGTTCTGAAGAAAGGTGACTAGCTTTGGATGGAGGGCACAATTAAGCCCAAGTGACTTTCAGTTAATTATTAGCTAACAAAAAAGTCAGATTGTTCTTTTTTAGTCGGAATAATGGATGGTTTACAAAATCATCAGAGAACAGTAACAGTTAAGCCTTAACCCTGCAAAGTGTGTCCTTTTCTGCAATCGGTTAAAACCCTGGTTAAATTGAAAATCGTTATACTTATAGCGCAGTAATGAACTTTTTTTATCGTCACCAATTAAACTATGTATTTCTAAATATCCAACGATTTCTGCCAAAATAGACAGCTGAACATCCGGAATAAACATATTGTAAATCTTTTAAAAGTTTAGATTCTTACCTGCTAGAGATTTTGTAGCTGCAATTGCGATAGCCTAATTTTGTTTTTTCCGATTGTTTAGATTTTCGAGACAATAGCTTATTTAGTGAAGACAAAATCGATTTCTGAACATGTACAATGTTTCAGAGCCATACGTGGAAATAAGCTGAGGAAAAAAACAAAAAAACAAAAACAAACAAACAGAAATAAATAAAAATCACGCGAACCATTTACTTGTGAAATGTGAAAATAGTAATTGTATGAATACGGTGTCAGGAGGACAAGACAAAGCCATAGAGAAGGGTATATAAATAATGACAAATACAGAATAAAATAATAAATTGTCTCCATGGCTTTGTCTTGTCCTTCTCTCGACACCGTATTCATACAATTACTATTTTCACAATCTTTGATTCAAGGTGTCTGCTCTCCGCCATTACTTGTGAAATGACCACAGAAATACACAACACACAAAAAACAAGAGTTTTTCATATATAGTTTTCGACTGTTAACACACCATAACCTTAATTAGTGTTAGGTTTCGAACTTGCAATGTTCAACTGACGCTTGAAAGTAATTTCCTGCTTTGTTCAAGGTTATTTGACTGAATGTGGTCAGCTATCTTTATTAACTCTAATTTATCATAATCTCGCTCCATGTCCCATGCCAACCCCCCCCCCCCCCCACCCACACCCCCACCCACCCCAACCCCACACCCCTTGCAGCTTGG
>JBCIKM010216427.1:0-12583 GCA_039654465.1 Melibe viridis | reverse complement strand
TCTCTCTCTCTCTCTCTCTCTCTCTCTCTCTCTCTCTCTCTCTCTCTCTCTCTCTCTCTCTCTCTCTCTCTCTGATAAACTATCTATCAATCAATCCATCTCTTTTCTCCACCCAAATAAATAAAGGAATTTATATCTACTATTACTTTTCTTTATAATCCACTTCAAAACTGTAATACATTTTTATTCACTTTACTTTGTATATCTCAAAGATCTTAAATCAGAAGTTGCAGCTATTTACCTAGGTACAGACTTTAGCCATTCCTTCTTTACATCCAGGCCGTTCAATAAATGAAACAATTAAAACTTTCTGTACAATGCTTGCATCTGGCATAGTTAATTTCCACTAGCCTATAACCATGTCATTTTGCGATCTTTTGAGCGATCACTTCATCTTTACCTCAGCTTTGCATCACAATAAACAACATTGAGCAAGTGAGACGATCACTGAAACCCCTGCCGACCCTTCTTGACTTCAGTGAGATTCAGCAAGCAATTGAGCTGGCAGAAGATGATGGCACATCAAATGAGAGCACAACAGGTCTTTTAGGAAAAGCAACCTTACAGGGAATAATCAAACACACTGATGATGAGATGGTTAAAAAGATCAGACAAGTTGTCGACCGTGTTGCTGATAAGGTGCATCAGATATCTTGTTCGTTTGTTAAATAGTAATTGAGTAAAATACACCATGGGTTTAGTGTCCTTTCAATCTAACATCGTGTTTGCTCTTAGATGAAGCTTACATCTATCTATTTTTTTTTTTAGGAAAATTGAAAACAAAATCATTATGATGAATTTTCATTAAAAATCTAGGGAAACAAAAAGGAGCAAAAGCAGAAATGTTAAAACAACATCTGTGCTCAGCAGAAATTGCAATAAATTCTTACAGTCCATACATAATTGAAGACTGAAATTATTTTATTTATGGAATTAATGGTGATACAGATGCAGATACAGATACCACTATTTACAGAACTATAAACTGATGCAAGACTGATCATGTTTTGTAAAAACTGCAGTTTGCTCACAGGATTTTTTCCATTGTCCTCATTACCTTTTGAATACAAACATCCAATAAAAATTCTAATTTCTCTTTCAGATGAGGCCAGACATTAAAAAGGACGTGTTTCACCTCAATTGGGCTCCTGAGTCCCTTCCTGCTGAACAGGTGATTTTTTTTATGTTCAATAAACAACAATAACAAATGATAAGGTTTGGGTGTGGAAATGATGTCTGAGCTCTTGCAGATAAGCTTATGCACATTCTCCTATTGCCACTCTCAGAATAATGGGGAAGGTACCGTAGGAGGGTAATTTTGTTCTCTTTAAATATGTATACATCTGGAGCACTCACTGGCCACATCTATCTTGTGTTATTTGGTCTTGCTATGACATACTTACATTTTCTGTATTTGCATTCTAGGGAAAGAAATATAGAAGTCGTGGGTGCATTTGATAGATTTTATTTTTTGGTTAGAATGTTCTGGAACAATAATGGATGAACAAAAGAAAAGCAGACTTTTTAAATCTTGAATTAAAGGAATTGATCAAAGATTGGTTGAAGGACTAGGAAAGATGTTATGATTCTCGATTTGATCAAAAATATCATAAAGATAGACATAGTTGTTTCCATACAAAGAAAAATTTGAACACATAAAAGTGACTATCAGTCTTCTCATAACGTCATTTAATCTCTGTTTAGAGATAAAACTTTTTTCCTCTAATTTGAAAGTGATTTCAAAAAGACGTTTGTTTCATTCAATGTGTTCAACTTCAAGTTTTAGTTTCTTAAATGTCTAAATAACATTTTGTACTGAAAAAATATTGCATGATGTTGTCTGCCATTGAGAGAACAATGTAAAAAAATAATTTTTTAATATAAATATAATTTTTTATTATTCTCTTCCAATTCAGGCTGTTGGGGACCTCTTGGAATACCTTGACAGCAATCTTTTAACACTGAATTCTAATCTTCTGAAGACAAATTTTGAGAGAATTCTTTCCTCAATCTGGGTGGAAGTTTTGGAGGAATTCAAAGAAGTATTGGATAATGAGGAAATGGTATGGAAAGACTTGATACCTCATTTTGGAAAAATGCAGTCAGATCTTGAAATTGCCTACCACATCAGTAAGAATTGTAACTGATCAAAAATATTTTACTGCGTAATCATAGCTTAGAAATTCATACATTTGGAATGCTTGTCAAGGAACACTGAAGTTGGTAGCTATTGTAAAAATAAAATAGAGATGAAATTGTGTTAGATATTATTAATTAGACTGATAACAAGTAACAAGTTACATCAATTTATGCGCGGAAGAACTGATCCTTCTAATGGGTACGTTTATCAAAGTTCATGAAATAGAAAACAGTTGTGATATTGCTGCTCACTTTTGCTTGGAAATAAAATCATTTTTTATATGCATCACTTAGAAAGAACTTTGGTATTATTTGTATGAAATGTTTTAAATGCTATCTATTAAACCCTCTGTTATATATTTCGTACCACTATTTCTTAACTTTTACAGCGCCCACCAATCTTCTACCAGCGTATGTTTGAGGCTCTCAGCCTGTTGGTGAATTTCTTCTTTGCCAATGGAAATGGTCTGGAAATGGAAAACATTTTGATTGAACCATTTGAGGTTTGCAATCCAATTTGGATACTGAAACCCATTCCTTTAACTTATAATTGCAGCATTATATTTTTTTATTATTGAAATGTAACTAATAATGAACCAAATCAGATTTAAATGATGTTCAGCAATAAGAAAGTTCCATATACTTTGCATTCTTCAATCTTTTGATTTTTCAAAGCAAGCCAGTGAATACAATTATTTCCTCTTAAACTATTGTTGTAACATTCATTCTGACAAAAAACTGAGAAAAATAAAAACAACCCGTATGAGAAAAACTTCTTACAATCTGTTAATCTTCTTACTCTTTAGAATCTCCGTAAAGAGCTTACAATGCATAAAATGGATACAGTTTCACTGATTGAAGCCTTTTACATGGAGAAGAATGAACAACAGGTTAGTAGTAAAAGCTTAACTAAAGATCTTTATTAGACTCTTCTAATATCTTGAAGTAGGCCTATTCGTCACAGTCTCTAAAAATTAATGCTTTTTTTTTTGTCAGTATTAATTTATGATTGATCAGCAAGCGTAATAAAGCAATATTTTAAATTTTGATCTATTTTTTATATTCATGATATATTATGTACAACTTTTTAATTCTGATTGCAGCTGCTTTTAGCATGGCATAAATTGTTAGAGTAGACCTTAATATCTCTTTGTTTACTACTTTTTCAAGGCACACACGGAAAGCACTGAATATGGAGTTCTGAATGTCCGAGTTGTCTACAAATATGAATCACACACTCTTCTTGTAGAAAGTAAGTATGAAATTACATTATGCTGTTTTACAAATATTACATACTTCTTTGCATTTTGTTTTACTTCATATTATCATTGTATGCAGATGAACAATGTTAGGATGTGGATTTACAATATGTCACTACTCTCAACCATCATTTCAAGTGATAATACAAAAATTTGATTTTTTTTTATTTACTCCTGTGGAGCTTAGTGGCTCTTTTCAGTGATTTTCAGAAATGGTTTTATTATCTAGTAAGCATCCAAACAATTTGTTTATGCTTTTTGGTTAAAAACATCAGGGTCCCAAGTCAGACATAACTTAATACTTTTGTACACAAGAGGATTTAAAGAGCCTGGGTCTGCCTGGACCATGCTGGTGACATTTGGTTGTCTCAGGATTTGTTTAGAGAGATATTTTTTGTAATTGTGAACCATATCTTTATAGTGAGGGTTTGTGTTTTGAGAGATGATATTTATTTTTCAGTGTAAATCATGTATCAGCTGTTTAGGGTTTAAACCAATTTGCTCTATTCCCTAAATCTACCAACATACCTTTTTGACTCTAACTGGCCCTAAAACCACCAATAAACAGGCAAACAAACAACACATTTTTGTCACTTTTATTAATTTAAAATGGCCTTTTTGCTATAAAACAAAGACAAACAACCACAAATCATACCAAAGACTTTGTGAGTCGCACCTTATAAAGATATCAACCAATATGGATACCAAATAAATAGACTCCATCTGGATTCTTAACCGAATGCTAAGAATTGTTGATACATGGTGCCAAATAAGTTTGATATCTTTGTAGAGTTACTTACATCAGTCTACCAAATGGACTGTGATGTCTTGAGAGAGCTGACCAGCCAATGTCAGACCAACATATCTGCTTTCCTGCCATAAAATAAAGATTGTATAGCATTCTAAAAGGCAATGCTTAGAATTAAGCACATTCACAACTGTCATTAAAAGCAAACTAAAAGATACTTTAGCTTTGCGAGATTTAAAAAGTTTTTCGCATTTTTCTCCGAACCAGGAAAAGTGGAGATTTGTCGGTTTGCCTTTGGGGGTAGAACTATTAAGACCAACATTAATTTGTAACAATTTTTTAGGAATGATTTTTCATGGGGAAAAAAACTGGTGATGGAAGAAATTTTTGTTGATATACGTTTGTGGCGCAGACTATTGCATGAATGATAAGAGTAGTATATGTGTAAAAACTAATTTTACAATTTATTGTCCTCCACAGTTTTGAGTGCTAAAGACTTAATTCCACTCGATGCCAATGGTAAGTCAAAGAATAAATATCTTTAATTTTATCTGAGTAGCAATGACTGTTACAAATAGACAAATTGGATCATTTAATAACTGTTCAACTTCAAAAAGCCTCACTTTACACAAATAGAATAGTTACAATTTAATTGAGCTAAAAACTATGCACGTTTTTTCTGAAATGATAAAATCTTTCATTTTCAGGTAGAGCAAGTATGTTTTCCAGATTGATAAGAACTTTTACTTTCTTTGTATTTTCAGGCTTGAGTGATCCTTATGTGTTGGTATCACTTTGTCCCGAGCACGTGTTTCCAAGAGTCACAGTTCAAAGCACCAAAATTGTAAAAAAAACCTTGAATCCAATGTTTGATGAATCTTTTGAATTGTAAGTACGCTTCAATAATTCTCACCATTATTGTTTTACTCTTTGGGAGGGCTGAAGTATTGAATGATGCTTTCAGTTAGCCAAAAACAGTTTGAAAATCCACCCCTGTCCTTTTTCTTCCTGTTTTTTTTTTTTACACAATCAGTCTTTTGTTCTACATCATGTATCACTGAATAATTTTTTGAAGTGCTGTATTTTGGAAAGAAAGATAAAAATTTAGATAGTGCCTCTTTTGAGAGTCCATTACAGAAAAATAATTCTGTGTGATTCCTGTACTTGTGAAGATTCTTAACGTGAGAATGAAAAATGAAGACTTTATCTTATTTTCTTATTTTACCAACATTTTGTCATTCTTTAATCGCAAATCAAAGGAGAAAAAATTGAATAAAAGGAATTAATTTTAAATTTATCTAAGGGTGGTCTACTCACTTGAGAAGAAGAAATTTAGACTTTTCTTTCCTCAGTAATTCTGGTTTTCATTCTATTAAATTGATGAAGACTCATGCCTTTTTTTTTCACCGCACTGATTTAATTTCTGGGCTTTTTGGCAACCACTTTTTATTGCAGTCAAGTAAATCCCAAACAGTGTGCACATCATGGATCTACCCTGGTCTTTACAGTAATGGATCATGACCTAGTTTTCCAGAATGACTTTGGAGGAGAGTGTTTCTTACCACTGGCTGATGTTAATGGGGTTGGAGGGGAGGAGGTGTCTGGCTACGATGCCCTCAGTGTCATCACTCTACCTCTCATTCACCCTAAAAATTCTGGTATGACAAGATACAGTAGAGCACTAGTAGCCTACAAAGAACAATTCATAACATTAGTTGTTCTCAATACCAGCCAGGCCTTTTTTTCTGCATTTCCTTTGCAGGGAATAAAATTGATACTTTTACTTCTTTCGCTTTAATGTTATCGTTCTTTTCTTAATACAGTTTCTGCACTGCATTTGACAAAACTTTTACCTCTTAATGAAACATAGTGAACTTTGAAGCACATAATGAAGTAAAAATACAGAATTCATATGGCACTTATACATGGTCACCACCATACCTAATCATGCTGTAAATGCTTGACAATGTTTGCAGACAGCTAACAAATAACACTTTCGATAATGTACAAGCTGCTAGCTAGCTGGGAATGTTAAAATTCTTGAGACAGAAACAACATTGTCTACAACCAGGAGTAATTTTGAGGATGGGTACAGTGGTATGAAGTGCCTTACCCAAGGGCACAAAGAAAATGGCGAAGGTCAGACATCAGAACGCAAAATTAAGAATGGGATTTATATGTCAGCATTCCAGATTCTAGGTACACTGGTTGCTGTTTGACATTCTCATTTAGCAAGTTGTATCCACCACTTAGTCATTAATGTCCTCATGTGTACTTATATAATTTATAATAGAATCCTTAAATCATCTACTCATCTCAGTTAAGAATAAGATCACAATTGTTCATACTTAAATTCCTTCAAAATAGATATTCTACACAAATTCTTTCTTTAGAAGATTTCTTTCAATGATTAAACAATAAAACAGAATTACATTTGATCCATAAAAATCTTTGTTTTAAAATACTATCTCTGATAAAAAGCTATTGATGGGAGTTTTTTCATAATTACTTAATACTGTACTTTATTCTTTATTCATAGTCAGAGCTGATATAAAAATAAATTAAAAGCTCATGACTAATTGACAGTTAATATATTTAGAAGCATGCTATGATTATTCCTATACTTTGAACAAGTTTACACTTTTCATAATGTCTTTCTTTAATATAAACTTAATAGCAATACGGTTGGACTTTCCCAGTGAAATTTGGTAAAATATCTTACATTTTCCCGTAACCTTTCCCCTTTTCCATTCAGGTCACGGAGCTCTTGATGTGTTAAAATGCAGAACATGGGATGGACTGGCACAAGAATTTGTCAAAAAAAGAAGCAAGATTGAACAGCAAGCTACTTAAATGACCATTCTTGGATTTGGACCATTAATTTTGACTCTCTGGGCTGTCAATTCTGCTTTTCAATAGGTCATGTGGAGCTAAGTAAGAACTCATTATGATCAAGACTTATTGACTGATGCAATGCCTTTTTCTTTCCTTCATGTTAGGATGAGGAGAAAAATAATTTGCATATGTGCTCAAATGGTCGAGACTTCATGCTATTCAATAACATTTGAATAATATCCAACTGAAAACAATACAATGGATTGTTGTTTGATCATTTGCTATTGCAAATGAAATAGCTGACCTTTTGAGAGTTACTGTCAATAGCCAGAGAGTATTTTCTTGTGATGTGAATTCCCTTGACTATACACTGATACTCAGGCTATTCTCACAACCAAATGATTTTAATCTTTGTATGGCTGCCTTGTCAAGTTTCATAACCTCTCAAGTGTCAATTAAAATATGAATTTGGAGTAAACTTTCCTTTTTCTTCAGCCCTGATATCAAGTCATATCATCATCTTTCATCTGATTTTTTTTCATTTCATTCTCGTGATTTATAATGGTTCTGTCAAGTTTTGATAAGCAAAACCATCAAAGGATAATTTTTTTTCTGTTTTCTGTTTATTTCTTTGTTTATTTTGATATTGACAAAGGAGTTATAGAAATTCCTTCTTGGAGGGATTTTTCCTCTCATTATTTTTATCATTATTATTTTTCTACCACACTGTGTTGTTTATCATTCACCATGTGCATGTTTCTCAGCTGGAAAGTTACAAGTTGAGCTTGTAAAAGTGTTCTATATCACATATAATAAATATTCAGAGCACTCATTCTTTTTTTTTTTTTTTTTTTTTTTTTTTACAAATTAAAACCACTTTAATTTTCTGAATCTATCACATCTAAATTTCAATGATGTTGTGGCCCTGTGACCAAAAATGCTGCATTGAAATGATATTTTAAATAATATTCTTTATTTCATGCGAGACAAATGTGTAAATAGAATATCCTTAACACTTGATTACAATGACTACCACCACACTACTCTTGTAGTTTTCAACTGCCTTTGACTATTTTTCATCCTCATCTGCTTAAAATTGAAACAATATGTGTTATTGAAAGTTCATTGTTTAGGCAATCAAGCATTTCAGATGACTTAAGTGATTCTGTTTTGCAAACTTTTTCCAAGACACTACCGCTGATTAAAATTAAAAATGAGTAATTTTTCCCCAAACTTGAAACTGATTGTGTCCAACTGAGTTGCATTGTATGAAGATTTACACTACGGTTGAAGAATAAGGGGGGGGGGGGGGTGAAGAGGGATGAGGGTAAGGGTCTATTGTCATTTTAATATTTAATCAAGATTTTATCCTCATGATCGAAATTAAGGCTGGCTGGTAAAATTAATCTGAATTGAAATGAATCAATCATTCCAAGTTTCTCAACTTCCTTTATTCTCGTTCTGAAAAAGAAGTAAAATGTGAGTTTGTAATCTGTGTACTGCTATATTGTGAAAAATGTGAAATTTACCTCGGTCTGAGAGATCGAGCACTTTTATTCGTTACAATTCCAAACTTTTTGTTTTTAATATATCATCTCCATTAAGTTCATCATGTCCTTTTTTTTTTCTTTGGATGTAAGTGTGTCTTCATAGAGGGACTTCTCCAAGCATTGAAAATATGAATTATGCTGGTTATCATTGTGTTATTACTATTCAGCCGATCTTCTGCATTACATTTACATTTTTTTTTAAATATCACTTAGGAAAATACTAATCCATTTTATTGCATTGGTGAGTAGGTTCTCACTTCTCTTGTAATTTTGTGAATAAGGAAATCTTTCTTGAAGTTCCACTGCCTTTGTTTCATGCATTACTCTGCACTATGATTCAATGATGTGCTCATCAGCATTTTTTTTCAACACTATCAAAGCAAATATTGTAACCAACATGAAGTGCACAGTATTTCTTCAGAATATTATGTCTAATTAATATATTTTTATTCTGAATAAAAAGCTGCAAATAATTTATCTGTGTTATGCCGGTCAAGATTTTTTCCCCCCTCAGCACAAATAATTTTGATTCCTCTTTGACAAAAATATGATTTCCAAGTACCAATCTAGTTTTATTTGCTGTACAATTTTGCATCAGTTGTCGTCAGATGTCCACTGCTTGTTACAGGTAGTCAATCCAACCTTCAAGAAATGTCAAGACATTGATACGATACACAAATTCAATTGTTGGCTTTCATTGTAAAATTGACCCTCCAGCTATTCTTTTTGCCAATGTATCATCAAATTTTGATTTTACTCTCAGCATAACAATAGTTTGGGCACAAATACATCTCATTTTTATTTTTATTTTAATGCCAGCGCCTACTGTTCACAAGAAATGGATTTAAGTGATTTATATGGAATCAGGGGTGGCTATCTAGTATTTCAAGGGCTGGTCCCATTTTTCTTGTCATTTCATTTTGAAACTTAAGTCAATGTTCAATCACTGTATTTTACATTTCTATGATGATTTCAATGATTATGTAAAAGTGAGCTTTTCTTTTTCCCATCCTATAACCATTTAATTTAAATTTTATGTTGATATAAAAAGTAAATTTGTGAAATGGTGAATAAGAAACTTGAAAATTAGAGACTTGGACTTGTATCAGGCAATAGAAATAAATCAGTATTGAAGAGGACTTGATGGTGAAACTAATCATTTGGCTCAAATAACAAACATAGTGACTATAAAATTCAGGACATGAGATAACAATGAAAGTTTATCTGATATGATAATCAAGGGTAGAGCCAGTGTCAACATCAAAATCTCCTCCATAATATCCCCTATGTTTTGCAAGTATTTCATAATGATTCTTAACTTGAACCAAGAAACATTTCACTCCAAACACTAAATGAATTTTGGAATGTGATGGAAAGGATGCTAATCTGGAATAATAACAAACACAGAGTTGATTCAGACAAGAGTGGCTAAAAACATGTGTCAAATGCTTCCCTAATCCCTTGGCCACAAAAGAATTTGTAAATGTACATTGCCAGTTGAAAAGGTCAGAATTACTGGGCACCAAATTCCTCTGAATTGATTTCATTTCTCTTGGGGCTGTCAACTAGACAGTCAATCAACATAAGTTTTATTTAATTAATTAGATGAAATGCTGTTAAGAACATTCAATTCTGTTGAATGTCTTGTCTATTTACAAATACCTTTGCTGCATTTGTTTATATTCACTCATTTTTCAAAACATTTTCCCAAACTAGTTACCTTTACTTTAATATTTGGAATTAAAATTTATGGTAATCCGTAATTAAGTCATTGTCTCAGTAGCCAGGCGAATAAGACGTCATATTCACAGGCCTAAGCCTTTCGCAGTTCAGCTCTTTTCTTCCTCCACTTTTCTGAATTTTTGAGTTCAAAGCATGAACAGCCTCATAAATGTATTTTCTTCGTCTCCTATGATTTTCATTAATATTTTTAGAAGCAGAATTGGGTTGTTTAAAGCATCCAGGTTTTCTATTTGCTCTTTACAGTATAGAAGGATGTAAACTTTGAAGTGGATAATCTCCAAACCAGGTTTTGTGGAGAGAGAGAACAGAGTAGAACTGTGGTGACGTAAGGCTGTGGGTTTCATATTTTGACAGCATCATCATGCCAAACACACTTGACACTCAGGTTGTCCCAGAGTATCTTGCACAAAAAAAACACTCGAAAAACATTTCTTGTACCAGATGAATAAAGGGGATTTAATTTTTATCAAATTCTATTTGAATAAACAACATTGCCTACAATTTTCCTCTTTTTGTTCATCATTTCAAAGAAATATCTGAAGAAAATGATAGTGGGATTCTGTTCTTGGTATGCCCTAAATGCCCTTGGTATGCCTTTTATTGTTTTTTTATACAAAAATGTCCAGGGTGTTTTTAAGTTTTGACTTCTTCAAATCCATTTATTTGTGTCATCACACCTTCTTTCATTACAACAAAAATTAATGTGGAACACTTTAGGATTTACAGTTTTTGTGCTATTCATGATTCATTTTGAAAACTCTTCTTTTTGTGTGCAATAATATTTGTTAGCTGGAACCACTATATTTTCCACTATACCAAGATATTTCTTTCATTTTCAAAATATTTCTTTTACGTTTATAATGAAGCTTTAGAATTAAAAGCTAAACATTCATGTGACAAGAGAGCAACTGATATTCAGGTTTGAAGTTGTTATTCAGTACATGTAATTACTTAGCAGTGATAAAATGTCCACTGCAGCCTTCTAAAATAGGAGTTGTGAAAATGTGATTGTTTCCTAACTTTCACCATAAAATTGTTATGTTTCCCGATCATTCAATTCCCACTTCATTAAATGTTTTGCTGTAAATAAGGAAAATGGAGTTTTAGAAGTGAAATAGCCATCATTAATTAAATCACAATGACATACTTAACTCTTTTTTGGTGAACTTAATAGTTATATTAATTATTTTCTGTTTGGAAGGAACACAATGTCAGAATTGATGTATAACCTTACATCTTCTGCTTTGATATCTCTTTTAAAACACAACCCAGAAAATGTCAATGGCTTGTCATTTTTCTCTCCTATGTCATGACAATATTACAATATCTCCATTTTGAGTTTTGTATCAGCATCACAAATAAAATATTTCAAAGCAAGGATTTCTGTGTTTCTTCCTTCAAGAAATATCCATGATTGTCACACAGGAATGGTTACTTGCATCATCTTCTTTATTTCTTTTTTTTGGGAGAAGTGAGTTCAAAAAGCCCGCAATAGGAAAACAAAATGTAAGGGTAAGAATAAAACAGGTATGAGCTCATTAAGGGAAGAACTGGAGAAACAATTATCCCAGAAGAAAACCTTAAAAGGCACCCTAAGAAGGAACACTCATACATTTTACTATATTCAAGAGTAAATGCCTACAAGTTTTCATACTTTCTGAGCGCCATAAGACTATGGAATTTTCTCCCGATAGGCATTCAAGAAGCAGAAAGCTGCACATTTCAAAACAAGCTAGATAGACACCATTTATGGAAAATCTGACAAAACATTTCATATTGACATCCCCTCCACGCCATGCATCTGCTTTCATTTTAATGAAGCTGTGGCAGTCCACCCGTAACACATTAAAATGAAATCAAATCCGTCACAACATATTATGGGTCACTCTGATCCCACCAGCTCGCAGCCCACAACTAGCCTTTACCTCAATTCCTTTAGCCCCAGTTCTGATCCCATCGGATCACACCCAGCTGCAAGCCCTTTCCTCCATCTCTTAAATCATAGTTCTGATCCCATCCACGGCCCTCCCTCCGCCCCTTTACCCCTAGTACCGATGCCTCCCTCCACCTCTTTACCCCTAGTACCAATGCCTCCCTCCACCCCTTTACCCCTATTACCGATGCCTCCCTCCACCCCTTTACCCCGAGTCCTGATGCTCCCCTTCACCCCTTTACCCCGAGTCCCAATGCCTCCCTCCACCCCTTTACCCCTGGTAGTGATGCCTCCCTCCACCCCTTTACCCCTAGTACCGATGCCTCCCTCCACCTCTTTACCCCTAGTACCAATGCCTCCCTCCACCCCTTTACCC
>JBCIKM010216316.1:0-12585 GCA_039654465.1 Melibe viridis | reverse complement strand
GAGAGAGAGAGAGAGAGAGAGAGAGAGAGAGAGAGAGAGAGAGAGAGAGAGAGAGAGAGAGAGAGAGAGGGAGAGAACACCAAAAAGGGAGAACTTACTAACGATGCTGACAGATACTTCTCCGCTCGTTGATGTTCCCACACTGTTGGTCACCACACATTGATAACTTCCGGTGTCAGCCACAGCCGAGTCCAGAATTATGAGGCTTGGATTGGAGAGAGTTCCACCACTATATTTGGCTGGATTAGCTGCCGAGCTGATACGACTGCCTCCGACTTTGATCCAATAGAGGTCAGTAGGGTTTGGGTTCGAATCAACGGAGCAAGTCAGAGTCACAGAAGTCCCCGGTTCAGACACAATTGGTACGCTGGAGGCAGTGATTGTTGCTTGGTCTGGAATCAAGATCAGTTGAGATAATATAAGACAATATACCATCATTGAACCAATTTGTGTTTGCACTTAGCAACGTTAATGACAACAATGTTAAGGGTGATTTATAATATTATGACAAATTTTCTTCTCCTTCTATTTCTACTTAATAGAAAAGGGTCTCGCCCTGTGGTAAATTGGCTCATTGGTTTTTCTCAAGGAGCAACTATTGTTTGGCTCCAGATCGTGTAATAACACATATGTATCGCCATGCAAGATTAGGCACAGTAGGCTGATCATCTGTCTGTCTTCATTTCTTGTGATCCAAAGGTTGTTACCAGTTCTTTGGAGCTTGGTTCCAGCACTGCTAAGGCAGTATGAAGGGATATGGATAACAAAGCAAAACAGAATAGGGTCTGCTGAAAGCAATGTTGCACATTTTCATACCCATATTGAATGAAATGTTTATGTTATTGTTGGTTGCTCTCAGACATTTTTGTCCCATTCTTTTCTGTACTGTTTCTCTGTTGACAATTTTTTTTTTTTCTGTAAATGCCCAGTGTGTTGTTTCATATTGTCATGTTTCATTGTTCTCTGGAGGCTCTCATACAATTCATTGATTGCATGCTGTCTGTTTCTATTTGACTGACTGACTCCATGCTTTAAGAATTACATTCTGTGGTTTCCTTAATCACTCCTTTTCACACCGCAGTCATATTTTTGGGGGTCATCAAATTGGTATTTTAAAGGGGGAGGTGTGGAGAGAGGTGTAATAATGTCGAAGCTGTTTGTACAGTTTTGTGAAGATTTTTCACTATTTATCTAATTTTATTTTATTTTTCTTTTAAACTATAACAGCAACAAGTATTTCTTTTTCCTTCAGTGTAAAAAATACCCCCATAAATAAACTATAACAGATTGAGTTGAGAAAAAAAAAAAGAAGAAATTCTCACATGTGACATCTAAAGGCAATCCGAGGCTTGATCCGATACCTCGAAAGTTGACTACGTTACACATGTAACTCCCTTTGTCTGTACGCTTGACTGTACGGATGGTTAGGTTTGGTAAGGCTAGTGTCCCTCCAGAGTATTTGGCCGTCTGGGTGGCAGAGTTGATGCGGGCACTGTCTTTGGACCAATAGAGGTCGGTGGCTTGAGGATTGGCCTGGTAGTTACAGGTGAGGACGATGTTAGTGGCGTCTTCAGGTACAACGGAGACAGTAGAGCTGGCAGTCACAGTGGGGATACCTGGGAACAAGTATTTGTGGTTATGATAGTAATGATGACAAAATTCATCACTGTGGAAGTAGTCAAACTATGATGTTGATAATAATGATGATGATGATGATGATGATGATGATGATGATGATGATGATGATGAGGATGATGATGATGAGGATGATGATGATGAGGATGATGTTGATGATGATGATGATGATGATGATGATGAAGATGATGATGATTGTGATGTAGTAAAAGGTTAAAATTATTGTCGCCATTCAGGATTTTGTTTCAAATTTTGAAAAGGACATCGTATTCAAAAAGTTTTGACCTTTTTTTTTTCAAGTATAGGGTACTTGATTTTCAAACTGTTTTTTTTTTTAAACAGAGAGATAGTTTTTTCATTTTGGCTATTTTTTGTATTTAATTAATATTAATATTTGGATCTTTTTTTTCCTCCAATGTTTACTACATTCCAGCCATAAATCATATCAAACTCACTTAAGATGTCAACTTGCACAGGACCGCTTGAGCTTGACCCAATGGCGTTCACCACAACGCAGGAGTAGCTTCCTGTATCAGAGAAAGTTGGGGAAAGGATGGTCAGGCTAGGTGTGGACAGAGTGCCACCGCTGTATTTTCCCGCCACTGCAGACAAATTGATGGCGCTGCCATCTTTGTTCCAGAACAGGCCGGTGGGTGCTGGGTTAGAGTCCACATTGCAAGGGATGACAATCGGTGATCCAGTTGAGCCTTGGATTGGGTCCGTAGGAACGGAGATATCGGGTTTAACTGTGATGGTAGAAACGTTAAAGATTAATAGCTTATGCAGCATTTTTTGTTATTTGTGATCATCATTCTCTCCATGTTTTACAATACCCACTCCAACTGGAGAATGTTATTGTAAAACTGACTATGATTTAAAAAATAAAAAAATAAAAAAAAAATAAATAAATAAAAATAAAAAATAAAAAAAATAAAAAAATCCAAGTGATATAGACAATAACAAAATATATATTGATATATATATAAACTTATCATATATACATTGGATTTTTTTGTCCCAAGTATGAGGTCAGAATGTCACAGGGTTTTTGCAACACAACTGTACCATTAGAAAAGCCCTAATTTGAAGGAGAAGATATCCATTTAGGAATTTATAAACTGAAAAACTTCAGAGATTTTGGAGCATTTGTTTTTGTTTTAATTTGTATCAAGGTTCTATTATTACACAACATTTCAGATGGCTAAACTGCAGCAGCAGTATTTCATAGTCCATGAATAAAGGGAGTTAATTGCTCTTACATTTCCCAGACACACACTTACAAGTGACATCCACCACTGCCTCAGCACTAGCACCTTTCCCAAGGGAGTTAACCACGTTGCAGACATACGTCCCACGGTCAGTTTTGTCCAAGTTTCTAGGAAGGTTGGTTTCAATACACAAAGAGTCAGTTTTTACGACAGGATCAAAGGACTTAAGGGGGGAACATTGTTGGATTAAAATTCTGTTTTTTTGTTTCGTGAGTGAGACATTTCTTGTTCTTATTTACCTTATTGGAACATGTTTTAAAAAAGAAACCTCTTTGACCCAGAATTTTTAAAAAACCTGGTTTGTTTATTGGTGGTTTTAGGGCACCACAACAGCTGAGGGTCATAGAAGAAAACAAGATGATAGATTAATTAAAAGAGAAGATAGGCTTTGCCACTGCCAAGGACACATTCAGACAGAGATAATTTAAAGGGGGAAAGATACAAACTTAATCAAAAAAAAAAAATGTTTCAAAGCATCATTTAAATGTTATGAAATTCATGAAATGAAAACTTTTTGAATAAAATTGAATAAAACTAGTGAGATCAGAGAACATTTGAAACTTGGAGGACCTTTTCTGATGAAGAGCATCATTATTGGCAAAATTAAAACTCATCATATAATCAAATTGCTTGTCCTTATCAAAGACGGCAATCGATGAATTGTATAAGAGCTTTCGTAGAAAATAATAATACCTGTATGTATACATATGTATGTGACATTTATATAGCGCCTATCCATGGTCGTCCCCATCTTCTAGGCACTTTATAACACCATAACTCCGGCAGACAACGACCATGCAACACATATTGCAATACAAGTCACCTGTTAGACGTGTTACAATTTTTCAGACAGAGAGAGACAATCGTTGTCTACAACTAATATGAAGCCCAATATGAAACATAACACACTGAACGTTTTGGGCAAAAATCCTTTGTCAACAGAGAAACAGTATAGACTGTGGGCCAGTGGGCAAAACCCTCCCCCCCCCCCCCTAGGGAATTTATGAGACCTATTTTTCTAGTAAGTTGGATGCCTTTAGAGTTGGATTCCAGATGTTTGCCCATTTTTAAGTGTTGCCATCAATGAGTTATGGCCCCTTGAAGGTCATTAGGTGCATTTTCACAAAAAACAGTATTTGGGCTTAAAATGCCCAACTTTACACAGACAATCATATAATAACCACCAAGTTAGTGAAAACATAACATCTATGCTTAAAAATGAAAGAAACCGGAAAAAAAATTATCGAAACATATAGAGAAAAAAAACTTTCAAAGGCAATTTCTCAGTAATTTTATTGCACCTATATAATTAAACCATATTGTTTTCTGGGTAAAGCTCCTTTCAACAAGGAGCTTTTGCCACTTTCATTTTATGAAAGTACATGATATGGGCTATGTGAGGAAAAACATTTGTGCAAAAATATTCGCACATCGAGGAGTTATGGCCCCTTGAAGGTCATAAGGTGCATATACACAAAATACACTATTTGGGCTTAAAATGTCTGATATTTCACAGACAATCATATATCAATAGCTCGGGCTGTCAAAAAGAAAAATTAAAACTTAAAAGTGAAAAATATTGCAAAAAATTAAAAGGAATATATTGGGAAAAACAAACTTTCAAAGGAGATTTCTCTTTAATTAAGGATAGAGCGTGGGCAGGTGGGGTAAACACTTCCCCACTCCAATGGGGAATTTATGAGACCTATTTTTTTGTCTTGTTGAAGACTTCAGATGTCGATCTAGACTTAACTTTAATTTTTTTCTACCAGAGTTATCCTCTATTGGTTGTTATTCCTGTGTATGCTGATGGTTTGTCTATTCACTTGATTACCAAAACAAATACAGTTAATCCAACCTTGTGTTATTCAAGACAGTAATTCTGATTATATTTATCATTGTAATATGATTGCCTACTACTATGGTTGTCAGAATTGAGTTTTTGCCCTTGAAAGGTCATTTTGTGCAAAAGTCAAAACAACTTTACAAGATCACAAGAAAGCATGTAAAAAGGATACTAGAATAACTGAAAATGTCTTAATAGTGAAAAGGAATCATTCTCTGTTTGCAAATGTGTATAGTAGCCAAACTTAATGCATTTTGAAGATAATGTATCAACTGACATCTTAAAAGTAGAGATAACTCTGTACATGAATAAGCATTAATATAACAACTACAAATTACTTTATGTCAACCATGGCATCATAATGTCAGTGCTGTCTTTGAAAAAAAAAAAAAAAGGAAACAAAAAGAAAAGGGGAAAAATGTGAAATTACTTTTGTTATACTACAGCAAAATATATTTCAGCATGTGGAGAACCAAGTCTTAAGGCCAGACAGACTGTAAAAAGTTCAATTTTATTTCATAGGGGAATTGTCCAAGTCACTGTCTGTGTCTTCCTCTGACTCTGACAACCACACACTATCATTTCTAGCCATATTTTCCTCATCCCTGTCGTAAAATGGGTTGTTTTCCTCTGAAAGAATACCCATAATTTCATTGAGAATCTATATCACAATCTCCTGTTAATTTCTAGTTTGCCACTTTCGGTATGCTTCCAACCATTGTTTTCAAGTTGGAAGTGGACATACAGATAGAAAATTTGCCCTTTTTCATAATTGAGCCAGGATGTTTCACAAGGAGGCAAGTGAAAAAGATTCATCACATGAGAAAGGGCTATAAAGCTTTCGTCTCTTCCCGGTGACAGGGTGGAGTGTTTTCCATTGCTCTTCCTTTGTACTCTTGCCCATGTGATGAATCTTTTCCACTTGCGTCCTTGTAAAACATCCTGGCATCTCTGAGATCCATGTAGCTACCCAGGCTTTCGCCCTCTTTGGTGAGACTTTTTGTCACTGGACATATTCTGATTGAAAGGTGCTGATTCGAGGGGAAGCGTAAGTCTCTTGGCTTGGGATTCTTTAGGCATCTTGGAATTGGGATTTTGATCTGAAGCTTTTCAAAGCAATTAATAATATCCTCATCTTTGCATACTATTGCTAAAAGTAAAAGTCTTATTGTTCCTTTTTTAAAAAGAGTGCATTATCTTTCTGGATGCTTACTCAACTTGTTTTGGGTTGTTGCAGGTTCCTATATCAAATTAAAGGCCAATCATGTGTGTGATAGACTGCTTTGAAGAGTTTGGAATTAATAAAACAATTGATCTCTTGACAAGCTGCAGATGTTTCTTTGCCTTCAACAAAAGAGAATAATATTTGTCGATATATCCGAAAAAGAACTTCCCAAAAACTTGATTTACTCCAGGTAACGATAAGTTCTTGATGTAGTGCAACAGGATGGTCCTTTATCAATTGCCTCCATGAAAAATATCCCAGCTAAATCATAGAAAAATGGAAATTTTCAATCTCTATGTTGTAGAGATGTCCATCCAAAGCACATTAAAAATTTTAATTTAAAAACACTGGTTGGAAGCACCCAAAGTGGCAAACTAGAGGTTTACTGATGGTAGTGATATATTCCTTATGAAATCATGGGTAATTATTTCAGAGGAGGACATCAAAGTAAAAGACAGTGATGAGGTTAGTGTTACTTGTAATGACATTAAAAGTTTGTTTGAGTCAGTATAGGACACTAACAGTACAGTAACTCAGACCGATGACAATGGAAAAAACTGGAACTTCTTTCAATGCTTGGCATCAAAACTTTGTTTTCTACTTGAGTATATTTTGCTATAGTTACACCAGACTAATTAATTCTTTGACTTTTCAATTTTATTTCCTTTTTAAAGATAAATAGCCATTTGTCGTCATTTTAATCATTCGTTTTGTTTTTCATGTGAAGAGTTATCTCCATTTTTAAGATGTCAGTTGATACATTATCTTCACACTGTATGCTATAATACAAATTTAGCTACACTACACATTTGCAAGCATAGAATGATACCTTTTCTCTTTATAGAAGCTATTTTATGTCGCCCTATTAACGTTTCTAAAGTTGTTTTGACTTAAGCCCTTAATAAAATTTCAAGGGCAATAACCCAGTCATGGCAACCCTTGATTTTTGGCTGAGAACTGAAAGTAATAAAATTAAGTCAGAATTACTGTTTTGAATAACAATATCTTAGATTTACTGTGTCTGTCGCTATCATCAAGCAGAAATAGAAAAATGATTAATGTATATAGTTAGGACTAACAAGTAAATGATTTGGCATGAAAACAATATGACCGCCAATGGGGGATAACTCTGATGAGAAAAATAATAATGAAATCTCGGTTGAAATCTGTTGCGTTCAAGAAGACACAGAAACCATAGGTACTACTGTTTTTCTTACAAAAAGTCAAACAGTCAAAAAGTTAAAAATCGATACTTAATATATCGGCTTTTTAATTATGTTTTTTTTATGATTTTGCTTTTTATACTACCAAAATCACTTCATCAAGGGTAAAAATAACATGTTCTGTGCATATGTGCATTACTTCCAAAAGGTAGAAAGCACTCGATTGCTTTTATGCGGTCAATATTAAAAAGAATATTGAATTTCTTATAATTTGAACTTAATGACCTTCAAAGGGGGATAACTCAGTGATGGCAACACTTAAAATTGGCAAACAAGTGGAATCCTACTCTTAAGACATCCAGCTACCCAAAAAAATAGGTCTCATAAATTCCCTAGGAGGGGGGGGGAGGGGGGGTCCCACTGGCCCACAGTCTATACAGAAAATAATTGGATGTAATTGTAAGGAAGAAACCAACACTAACAATAACAATAACTCTATATTCAATACGAGTATGAAAAAGATACACAAATAGAGGCAAAAAAAGTTAGGGACAGTCAGCATTCTATTTTGTCCTCATCCACATCTGATAAAATAGTATTAATGACAGTAAAATTAAGATTCGTACAAGAAGAATTTTTTTCAAACCATAACCACAATGCCCCTGCTTTACTGACAAATGCAGGAGCTAGCACTCAAAATGGATAACGACCAAAGAAAATGGTGTATGTACAGCGCAGAGTCTTGACAAAACCAGAAAAGGAAGGTAAACATTATATTTAATATATTTTGGCAGGTCGGAAGACATTTTGCGGTTAAATATTATTGTTTTGAGGAAACCTTGTTCAAATATTTAGCTTTAAGGGAAACTCTTTTACAATAATTTTCTATCAAGCAAATCTGAGAAACCATAAGATATTCAACAGCTGCAGTAATTTTATTTCATTGATTGTTCAATGATTGTTAAAGATTGATGATTAACATACTTTACTGGGTTTTGCAGTTACAAAAATTTTGGAGTCGCAAATGACCAGATAACCTCTCTATCAGTCAGTTTTGCCACCAACAATAAATCTTATCATGAAAGGTCAACGTTCTGCATTCACGACCAGCAAACCAACATCCGTTAAGCAACCAATTAAACTATTTTCAACTTTGGAGACTCAACACGAATTCCCATTACTGTATAATTTTGAGCATTCAATTAGCAAAAATTCGATGTAGTTTATATTGAAAAACTGTTTTTATGTCTGTCATTAATTTTAACCAAACAGCTATTCTAAAGATGTTCATTTATTGCCACTTTTGGTGAGTAAAAAACTGCCACTGCCACTGCCACCCCTACTGCCCACGCCCCCGCCACCACCACAACCACTACCACATTCCCACTACCACCACCACCACAACCTCAACCACTATCATCACCACCACCGCCACGGCCTCTCCCGCCACCACCACCACCACACCCACAACCACTACGGCTGCCACTGCCCCCACCACCGTCAATGCCCCTGCCACCATCACCAACACCACTAGCACCACTACAACCGCCGCTGCCCCCGCCACCACCACCACCGCTGTGACCCCCGCTACCACAACCACCACTACCTCCACCATCCCTACCACCATCACTAACACCACCACCACCACTACTGCCTCCACCACCACTACTACCACCACCACCACCACCACCACCTCTACCAGCTCAATGTCATCATGTTCCTTAATAGGGTTCAAATGATCTCGAAAAATCTCTTTTGGCTCAGAGCCTATCTTTATCAAGCTTACATTGACACGAACACAGCTATGTTTTACCAGCATCATTTAGATTAATCCGACTAGGGGGTCTCTGATAGCTTATCAATCTAGGATTTAACCAGAAAAATTTTGCCGTTTATAGCATTTGAACCTGAACATTTTGCTTGAGAGCCAACTGGCACTTTACCTCTCTGCAAAAAAAACGCTTTGATATTTTTTGCCCTGTGTTGTATCCTTACATGATTGTGAGGCTGGGCTGGGCCAGAGTGCCTCCAGAGTACTTGGACGGTTGGTTAAAGGGGGACAAGTCTGTGCCATCTTTGGTCCAGTAGAGGCGGGTGGCCTGGGGGTTGGAGATGTGGCTGCAGCTCAGTTGCAGATTGGCTGTGCCCGAAGGCACTGTGGAGCTCAGGGGAGAGACTGTTACTACTGGCACATCTGCATTAGCAGGAAATATGAAGAGGTTGTAAAAATGGTGAAGAATGCCACTCTATGTGGTGCCCCCCCCCCCCAAACTTTATAGATTAACCCTTTGAACCCATAAGACTGATATCTCAATCTGGCTTTTATAAATCTTTATATCCCATTAGACCAATAAATCCGGCTTCAGCCTTAAAACAGATTTTTTTTGTCTAACTAGAAATCTATATCCCGCAAGACCGATAACATATCAGGCCTCTGGCCATTAAATAGTAGGTTGTTTTATTCCAGGTCATGTTGAATCAAAAGCTGTCTATAACCAAAACTTCACTGAAGGAACCCACATGAGGTTGTTTTTTGATGATAGCCTTCTGTATTGAGAAATAAAAACCATTGACGACTTTAAAATACTAAAGAGCGATTTGCAAACCCTGGAAAAATGGAATAAAAGTGGAAAATGGAGTTCCATCTTCAAAAATGCCAGGTCTTGACAGTAACCAGAAAAAGAAAAACAATTAAGTCCTCCTACTAGTTTCACGACACAAAACTAATTGAAACAAACAACAGCTGGGAGTTGTCATTAACAATGAGCTCAAATGGAAAGAGCAGACAAAAACGATGTGCAGGAAAGCAAACTACACCCTAGCCTTACTATGACAAAACCTGACAAATTACCCCAGACGTGTCACCGAAAATTCGTATAAATCCATGATTAAACCAATCCTGGACTATGGCTGTCCTGTTTGGGACCCATACTTAAAACAGTCAATAAGGAGCCTTGCAAAAGTACAAAAGAATAGATGCAAGATTCCTTACCAGTGATTACACCTTCACCAGCAGTAGGGAAGCAAAGCAAATGAAACAACTAAACTGGAAACCCGTGGTGGAGCATAGGGCTAGGATAACAGTTACCAACTTCAACAAAGGAGTGCATGGTTTGACTGACATCCCAATCAGTCAATACACTACTTATAACAACACGATTTGAACCAGGCAGTCAGATGACCTCCTGTTCTAAATCCTCCAATAAAATCTGGATTGCCATCTGCATTCCTTCTTCCTAGCACAATCAGGCTGAGGAATAGCATACCAGCTGAAATAAGACATATCAGTAGGTTGGAATCATTTAAAAACTGACTTGCTAAAACTTCCCCCCTATTACTTTAAATAAACATGCTCACTGACAGTAATAATCATCATAGCCGAGTCACTCTATCCATCTTATGTTTGCCTTTCTCTCTCTCTCTCTCTCTCTCTCTCTCTCTCTCTCTCTCTCTCTCTCTCACTCTCCCCCCCCTCTCTCTGTGCCCTCTCTCTATGCCCTTTCTCTCTCTCCCCACCCCCTCTCCCTCTAACACACTTACTGGTGATGCTGACAGAGATGTCCGTGCTGGTGGTTCGTCCCAGTGTATTTACAGCCACACAAGCATAACTTCCTGTGTCCTCGAAGGCGGAGGAGAAGATACTGAGGCTGGGGTTGGCTAGAGTCCCTCCACCATACTTGCTGGGGTTGGAGGCCAGGTCGATGGTTGCTCTGTCTTTGGTCCAGAACAATGCAGAGAGTTGCGGGTTTGCGTCTACATTACAGGCAAGGGTGACAGTGGTGCCGGGACTGCTTGTAATGCCCGTGGTGGAAACGGTGAGTCTTGGCTTGTCTGAAAAGTATTTTATTTTTTAAAATGCAACACCCTAAAATTACGAAAAAAAAACCACCAAACGATGGAGACAGAGATACATGGAAAAAATAGAGGCTAGGAGATGAAGGAGTGGACTATCTTTACTGTACAAACATTCCATTTTTTGCCTTTTTGCGTGATTTTTGTTTCTTAAAAAATAAGTTTTGATTCAAAAACAATTAATTTAATCCTCTTCAGTCACACTATGATCATTTTATTTGTCAATGCACTTAAAATTCTCGTTGGCAAATATGTTATCAAATTAAAAAATGAACTTGGTTGGATTTGCTTGATTTTATTCTAAAAGCTGTTGTGGTGAGTAAAATAAGAAAAATAAAAACCATGAAAAGATTACTATGAAGCTCATGTTAAAGCTTTAAATTTAAAGATGCCAGCACTTCTTATTGTAATGAACTGACAGAATCAGGCACACAAAAATATAACTAATCTGCTCAAGCTCTAGAGTAGTAAAAGGAGAAATCAGATTTCTCGTATTTTATATTCCTGAAAGTAACATTATTTATAGAATTTCCTCTCTTGAATACATTTCACATTTTAAATCTGTACCGCTTATCATTGTTTTTTGATTATACAGTCTCATTACATTTATGGTAAAATGGAATAAAGAATTGTTGTAAATAATTTACACTGAAACAGTAAAACAGGAAAGCAGCACATACATGTGACATTCAAATCCGCCCCAGAGCTGAATCCTCTGCCGACAGGGTTAACCACATTACAGACATATGTGGCACGGTCTGCATACGAAAGCGTACGTATGGTAAGGTTTGGGGTTGCCAAAGTTCCTCCAAAATACTTGCTCGCCTGATTCGTCACATCGATACGGGACCCGTCTTTGGTCCAGAACAAATCTGTAGCTGTCGGCAAGGAACGGAAGTCACAGGACAACACAATATTGGCACTTCCTTCTGTAAATGTCCCTGAGGGCACCACTGCAGTGACTGATGGGATACCTGTGGTTGATGGTTGGGAAAAGTTTACAGAGTAAACAGATTGTTAAAGTAATAATTTGTGAAGAAGTGAGACAAAAAAAAAAGGAAGACAAATCGAGAAACACTTATTTGGTTTTGAGCGTAAAGAGTAGTCCATCACAATTTTGCCATAATATATTATATTATGAGTGGTTCTAGAACACCACAACACGTTTGATGTAACAAAGACAGCAGCTGGAAAATGAGATAATAGAATTTCTTTTCATTGTTTCCTCTCTATATGGAAATCATTTCAAATGAAATAAAAAGAGTGTCGAAAAGTCATCAAGGGACTGCTTCAATCCTTTCTTCAAGTTCCTTATCTGCTATAAACACAAAAAATCATGATCATGCAGATCAACCCCATGTGGAAGAGATGGAGGATGAGAAGTAGGAGGAGGAGAAGGAGGAGGAGGAGGAAGAGGAGGAAGGAGGAGGAGGAAGATAAGGAGGAAAAGGATGAGGAGGAGGAGAAGGGGGAGGAGGGGAATAACAATGATGATGACAATGATGACAAGGAAGAGGAGGAAGGGGAAGAAGAAGAAGAAGAAGAAGAAGAAGAAGAAGAAGAAGAAGAAGAAGAAGAAGAAGAAGAAGAAGAAGA
>JBCIKM010216205.1:0-12586 GCA_039654465.1 Melibe viridis | reverse complement strand
CTTACTTTCCTCTGGGCTCCTCTATGACCCCCGTGTGTCGTGGGGCCCTAAAACCTCCAATAAACAAACAAACAATCTTTGAACTAATCCTATCATCTAATTTTCTCCTGGGCACCTCTATGACCCCAGTATTTTGTGGGCCCTAAAACCACCAATAAACAAACATAGGACCATTATGCAGTTATGAGTGTTGGCCATTATAGTTCTTTTTTTTCTTTTCAGGAGAAATGATAATTGTTGTTATTGTAAATCATCTCTTTGTGGTATCAAAATGTGTTTGAGAGTTTTTTTTTTTTTCATTTTAAAACATTTCCCTTCTGTTTGAAGTGTGAACTGTTCTTTTTCTTTAACTGTTTCTATCATCTTACTTTCTTCTGGGCTCTATGACCCTCGTGTGTTGTGGGTCCCTAAAACAAGCAAACAAAAATAAAGGGACCACTCTGTGAGGGTCTAAGCCCTGTGAAAAAGCAGGAAAACATCCAGCTAAAATGCCCTCCCCACTCATGATAAAAAAGTACTTACTTGTGTTATGAGGTATTTCAGTGCATTTGCACCTAGTCAATATTAATTTTTCCTACTTACATGATTCCAAGCATTTGAGTTCACATGTGAATTAACATGTTAAAAATGACACCTATAATATAGTCGTCATGTCCATCTTTGTGCTTCACAAGGGCCGCTCCTGGCTAGAAGCAATAGAAGACTCATTGAAGAATACCTACAGCCTTATCATTTTGTTTCCAGACAAGAACACTACTTTTCTTACCCATCACCTACCTATTCAAATCTGGATCAATTGAGGTAATGCTTGAATAGAATGACACGATGCTGAAGACTGGATTAGAACTCACACCCTCCAATACTTGCCAGCCTGCTGAGCCAATAGATCCTGGTTGTAACAGATTTTCACTACTGCGTGTCATGAAAAGAACATCTATAGATAGTGCGCTAAAGTGTAATCTACCACATACTACTTATGTCTATCCTTCTCCAGAACCGTGATTGGAAAGATATTTTAAAACCTCACCAAAGTTGCTTCCCCCATAGAAAGTTACTACACCACAGTACTAATTAATAAGTAGTTATTACTGAGGTATCAGTTGTGATCCTCTTTCAATCAATTGTTGGAAACATATAACAATATAAAAACAAACCCCAAAAACCAAAATAACCCCCAACAAAGTACAGTATACCTATTGCTAGCCCATTAGATGACTGATAGATGGACTGAAAGGTTTAAAGCAGCCACAGATGACAGCAAAAGCTTAATATATCAGCAACATCAAAACAAAAAAAAAAAAAAAGACAACCCAAAAAACAAACAAGAAATACAGACACAACCCTCTTCCCCCTGAAAGAAACCCTATTTCCTCCCCCCCCCCCCCCCCCACGAAAAAAGGAAAAAAAAAACTCAACCCAAAACAAAACAAAAGAAAGCAAACAAACAAAATAAAACAACGCAAAAAAAAAAAGCAAAACAGTTGCGCAAAATTTTTTTTTTATGGTAGTCGAAAAAGTAAATATTACTTATGAATTTCTTAGGGAAGGTCACTGCTATGAGACTGACATCTTGAACATTAAGTTTTGTTTCGTTTTGTTATTTCCCTTGAATCTTACCTCTTTGGGCAATCATGGGATGGTCTAAGGGAGATAAGAATTAAAACTGTACAGAGTTGTCTCCCTCAAGAAAAAAAATTCTACCTGTAAAGTTCAAATGTTAAGGAATGTGGTGTACGGTTGTGTGTATGTTTGTGTGTGTGTGCATGTGCAGGTTTTTCCGTGTATATGTAATTGAGAGAATGTGAGTGAGCGCTAGTTTACGTCTCATAGAATTTTCCTGAGGGAGACAACTGTTAATGCTTTATTTTTCGTCTCCTTAGACCATAAATAATATATCTCTTCTGATGGGTACATCTCAAAGGGAAATAAAAACACATGAAATAATGCTGAGAGTTCCTTTACAAAAACCGCACTTAAGTTGCTTCCCCAAAGTCAGCTGAAGACTAATTGATGATGAATTATTACGGCAGCTTTTTCCAGGTAAAAGATGTGATTCACTTTTATCGGGTCTCCTCAAGGTGACAGGATAAAAAAAAAAAAAGCTACAACAAATGTAATCGTAATAGGAAAAGAAGTACATATGGCTTAAACATGTCTTAGGGGAGGCCACTCTTACAAGACTTAAAACTGAAACCTTGAGCTTCGTTTTGTTTCTGTTACTTCCCTTGAACATTACTCCTTTTGGCAGTCGTCTAAGGGAGATAAAAATTAAAGCTGTACAGAGTTCTCTCCCTCAGGAAAAATCATAAATGGTTTAAATGATAAGTCTATTTGTGTTAATGGTTTGAAACTTTTATGTACTTTTCAGAAATTATAAATAAATAAATATATGTTTATATATATTATATATAGAATCTGTGTGTGATTGATAGCGAGAGGGATAGTATGATTAGTTTTTCTGTTACTTTATATTGCAACTGGCAAAATTACCCAACCTTTTTATGATGAGAAAAGCTTACCGGCCAGAAGGTATTTATTGTAAATGAACTCAATTTGTCTTCATTCTTGATACCTGTCCAACTACCTCTATATTTGTTCTGTAATTTGGACTGTCAAAAAGTTTGTGCCTTGTATACAATTAAGATGTTGAGCACCTCTAGGTGCTTTTTATGAATACTAACACTAAAAAAATATACACTTAATATTATTTATCATATTATATCAACAAGGTGAGGACATTCTAGGACTGCATTAATAATAGCTATTGGCATGTCCTTTGTTGGATTCCTGCATTGGAGGACTTTCGGACTATCTTTTTTTACCCTTTTTTTTTCTGGCTTTGTCTAACGTGCACTCATAACATTACTTGTTTCAAAGTTTTTATTATTGTGCGTGCTTCCTCCTTTCATTAAAAGAACTTCAAACAAAAGTTTCCAAGCCTATTTAGTAAGGGCGTTTGGTAATTGGGTCAAGTCATTGTTAATTTTTGCAAAGTAAACAATTTGTCTTTGTTCTGATGATGTAATTTGAAGACTCTGACTCTGAGGATCTAGGAGAGTGAAGGACCAAACATTTGTATAAACATTCAAGAAAAAAAGACAATTTAACAGTTTTCAGGGGCAAATTCAATTTATTAAAATCAAATATGATAAACATTCAACATTCAGTTTTTTGTGACACACGTAGATTGTATATTACTTATGAATTTCTTAGGGAAGGTCACTGCTATGAGACTGACATCTTGAACATTAAGTTTTGTTTCGTTTTGTTATTTCCCTTGAATCTTACCTCTTTGGGCAATCATGGGATGGTCTAAGGGAGATAAGAATTAAAACTGTACAGAGTTGTCTCCCTCAAGAAAAAAAATTCTACCTGTAAAGTTCAAATGTTAAGGAATGTGGTGTACGGTTGTGTGTATGTTTGTGTGTGTGTGCATGTGCAGGTTTTTCCGTGTATATGTAATTGAGAGAATGTGAGTGAGCGCTAGTTTACGTCTCATAGAATTTTCCTGAGGGAGACAACTGTTAATGCTTTATTTTTCGTCTCCTTAGACCATAAATAATATATCTCTTCTGATGGGTACATCTCAAAGGGAAATAAAAACACATGAAATAATGCTGAGAGTTCCTTTACAAAAACCGCACTTAAGTTGCTTCCCCAAAGTCAGCTGAAGACTAATTGATGATGAATTATTACGGCAGCTTTTTCCAGGTAAAAGATGTGATTCACTTTTATCGGGTCTCCTCAAGGTGACAGGATAAAAAAAAAAAAAGCTACAACAAATGTAATCGTAATAGGAAAAGAAGTACATATGGCTTAAACATGTCTTAGGGGAGGCCACTCTTACAAGACTTAAAACTGAAACCTTGAGCTTCGTTTTGTTTCTGTTACTTCCCTTGAACATTACTCCTTTTGGCAGTCGTCTAAGGGAGATAAAAATTAAAGCTGTACAGAGTTCTCTCCCTCAGGAAAAATCATAAATGGTTTAAATGATAAGTCTATTTGTGTTAATGGTTTGAAACTTTTATGTACTTTTCAGAAATTATAAATAAATAAATATATGTTTATATATATTATATATAGAATCTGTGTGTGATTGATAGCGAGAGGGATAGTATGATTAGTTTTTCTGTTACTTTATATTGCAACTGGCAAAATTACCCAACCTTTTTATGATGAGAAAAGCTTACCGGCCAGAAGGTATTTATTGTAAATGAACTCAATTTGTCTTCATTCTTGATACCTGTCCAACTACCTCTATATTTGTTCTGTAATTTGGACTGTCAAAAAGTTTGTGCCTTGTATACAATTAAGATGTTGAGCACCTCTAGGTGCTTTTTATGAATACTAACACTAAAAAAATATACACTTAATATTATTTATCATATTATATCAACAAGGTGAGGACATTCTAGGACTGCATTAATAATAGCTATTGGCATGTCCTTTGTTGGATTCCTGCATTGGAGGACTTTCGGACTATCTTTTTTTACCCTTTTTTTTTCTGGCTTTGTCTAACGTGCACTCATAACATTACTTGTTTCAAAGTTTTTATTATTGTGCGTGCTTCCTCCTTTCATTAAAAGAACTTCAAACAAAAGTTTCCAAGCCTATTTAGTAAGGGCGTTTGGTAATTGGGTCAAGTCATTGTTAATTTTTGCAAAGTAAACAATTTGTCTTTGTTCTGATGATGTAATTTGAAGACTCTGACTCTGAGGATCTAGGAGAGTGAAGGACCAAACATTTGTATAAACATTCAAGAAAAAAAGACAATTTAACAGTTTTCAGGGGCAAATTCAATTTATTAAAATCAAATATGATAAACATTCAACATTCAGTTTTTTGTGACACACGTAGATTGAATCACAAGATATTGATGCAAAATTGTATGTTCAGTATGTAAATTATAATGACAACTAGGAAAAAGTGAGAAAGTACATTTCTAGTATTGTGTTCTATTGGATGAATAATGTCCAATAACATTATTGATATTAAAGTAGATAAGATCACAGAAGGAAATAGAACCCCTATTATTTTACCCAGAAAAAATAATGTGGAGCAGTAGTATTTAGTAGCTATAGAAAGTGTACTTCATCCCTGAGACTAAATCATCAAGAAATTGTTCATGTCAAGCTTTCTTTCTATTTTGTAATGTTCTGGTTATGATCAGACGAAAACAGGATTGTAGAGAAGAGAGCAATTTTTTTTTTTCAATTTTCAGATCAACAATTATGCCTTAGGGACAATTGATTTTTAAAAAGCTTAACAAGCCACATCAATCATCAAATTGATGGGATGGAGGGGGATATCTTTTAAAATCGACTCCTTGGTACAGATTCAGTCTGTGAGAGTGAGGTATGGATAAAAATCTTGTATCAAGTTTGGAGAAACAAGGCAGTTGGTCACCCCAAGAGTAAGTTCAATTTATTGAAATTAAATATGCCAAGTGTTATAGTTACAGGAAGCACAATCAAATTTGTCTTAGAGGGAATACAAACAAACCATTTTTTTCAGCCCTTTAAATCATGTTTGAGACTGAAATAGATTTGCATCTTAGAATGAAAAAGAAATATATTGGCCTGTCTGCCTGTGAACACAAACGTAGCCTGGCTTTGGCACCTTCATTCATCGAGCTTACACTCAATAACGAGAGAAATCACTGATGTTGTCCTTATATTAAAGTATAGGAATTCATCCATTTATTGCAACTAGGAGGAAGTTTTAGTCACAGACTTCTTAGTATGACTGTATGCAGTTTCAACTACACTTATTAGCAAAGACTAATTATTTTTACTGATTTGCATTAACTGATTCCATACCACGGTATTTGTACGGATTTACCAGCCAAACAGAATTATTTTGTATTTCTTCCAGCGATTGTGACCGACGTTTGGGTGTTCAAGGAAATTTGCTAAGACGCTCAGAGTGGCACGTGGTATTGAACCAGTTAAGAGCTTAGCCTATGCATCAGTCCTCGAATCGTTCTTATATTGGCAAACAACTTTAACCGAGCAAACAATATTCATACATCTTCCATTACATCGAAGATAATGAACATTTATGTTGACTTTAATCTATCGCTCAATGATATGATATATTCTTCCTGGTTTTTCTTCCCCTGGTGAAAGCATTGGTAGATGATAAAAGGTAGATTGAACACAACCCCGAGAAAGAGTACAATCTTCGAACAATAATCTTGAAACTTGAAAAGAGTTACTTTTGTAAGGAAAAATAAGCCTCTTTTCTTATTTCTAAACATTTAATGAGAAAAAGAAACCATCTTGAGTCAAGTGTAATAAATTTACATCAGCAAGGTATTATACTTTTATACTATATATGACCTCAACAACAGTTATTGACAAACTGTAACATCACCAGTTAAATGTCAGTTTCTGTAAACAAAAACAAAACAAAACATTATCTCCTCCTTCCACGCTTCTCACCCTTCTTTTTTCAAACTCTTGTCATGATCATTGGTGTCTTGAGTTGATTTGAGTGATGTCTATGGAAGAACAGATATCAGCAGTGAATGACATCACTGTACATTAACTGCACTGGCAATACTGGGCCTACATAGACCAGTGGGGAGGAACTGACTTGATAAGATTATGAGCAAACATCTTCCAATGATAAAAAAATGCCACAAAATGGAAAAAAAAAAGATTGATCTGAAGATTGAGAAACAATTTTGCATTAAAATACCAAATGGTTCATGAATTCTTTAATTAAAGTGAAAATAGCGTACTCTTTAAACTTCTTTCCTTCATTTGCTACATTTTTCAGTAAGTCTCACTCAATATTACAACAATAGTATGTTATAACCATGCCACCATTATCCAAACCAATCCCACTCACTTTGAAACTCTGATCCTATTGAAGGCATACAAAAGGCTTGAATCCTATTTGATCACGACATGATATGATAGTACAGAATTAGACATCCCCTTGATATTATAGAGAGAAAAAATTTGAATTTCAATACATTTTAAACAACTTGAGAACTTCTTCACTCTGCTTTTAAACACCCAGCTGCAACAGTAATCATTTCATCATCTTCATGTTCATATGCATATGTTGAAACTCCTCTTCCTACCAATACGACCTATCAATCAAAGATAGATTAAAAAAAACCCCAAAAACTGCAACCATAATCTATGCATAGACAAGAGGATCTTATTACAACTTTGAAAACTGTCACTTAGTAACATATCAAAAGCCATTATTTATCATATTGAAACAGGTTTTGAATCCTCATGATCTGAGCAGAACAGCAAATACTTTCTTTCTAAAGCACTTCATTTTGTTGAAAAAAAATTGTTCTGGATACAGTGGTTACAGCTTAAGAACTTAACATCTGAGCACAAACTATCATCTCCCCAGTAAAAAAGTTTTCCTAGGATACGATATTGATGTTCGCTTTACATATAGGACAATGATTCTGAAACTATTCAAGCATTGTTTGCACAGCAATATCTTTGCAACGTTTAAGATGGTCATAGATACTTTTATACCAATCAAATTTAACTAGGGAAGGTAACTCAAGAAAAATGTATACAAAAGGAAAAAAGGGATAGTTTTTAAGAAACACAGACCTATGACATGATTTTGCTTTTGTCTTCTGAGGGGATTTTTTTCAGGGAAGAGACTATGGTACCAAATGTCTATTTCTTGTAAAGCTTAACTGACAAGAGTTAACTTCAAAAGCACAGGGATCAGGTATGAACAAAAATTGCAAATAATTTCTCACAATAAACAAAAATGATTATTTAAATATTGAACCTATTTTTTCAAGCAAAAAACACCCCCCACCCCCCCCCCCAACATAAAATCATGGAAAAATTAAAATAAATAGTTCAAAATTTCAGTTCATGTAGTTGTATTTCTCTTGGAAAAGTGCAGCCAAAAAATGAAATCTGCAAAAGAATATGAACACTGAAGAATTACTGATTTTATTGTAGCTGTTACGCCTTTTCTAGTATAATGGTTTCATGTTCTTCTTTTAAAGTTTAATTTAAAGAACAAATGATATTATAATATTACACATTCAAATGATTGTGTATTTATTATATAATAATACAATTTACAGAGATATCAGTCATGAATATACACAGCCCCTCCTGGCACGTATGTGGCTCTAATGCTCATTACATATTTACATAGTGACCAATAATAAAGATTAGTTCTATGTGCTTTTGCGAATAACATTCAAACATTAACATTCACAAGGACAGCTTAAAAACAATAATTGTCTATTTTTCTAAAAAGACACTGATTCAAAATTAGAACATGAGAAAGTCGGTATGAACATTGCAGAGAAATTCAACATTTAATAATTTAACAAGCTGATATGAACATGTGAGTAATGTTAAGATAAAAGAAAGTACAATGCTTTCTTTTGTTTTATTTAGTTGTCTGGAAAATTTGCTAAAGCATTGACTATCACATGAGAATGAATTTGATATACAGTTGTACCAACAAAGCATTAATAGAATTTTCAAACATTATTTACACTTTTCAGAAAGGATATCAATTTCCCTTTGATACATTGTTGTCTTGATAGAAGGGGCAGAGAGAAAAGAGAAACATTTGAATAGCATTAAAGATTCAGCAATCACATAATATCACTTGATCACAACCGAGTCCAAAACCGGATTGAAATCACAGGTATAGTAAAAAGAAAGCAAATATTGATTGTTAAGGCTTACATTGAATTTTTCAAATTGTATATCAAATAAAGGATTGAAACGAATCTAATATTTGAGGAATTAAAAAAAAAAATCATCAGCAACTTATAGGCAAGGGAATAATCTTAATTCAATTATAAGACGTGACATAAGATTATTTGTTTTGGCACAAATTCTATTATTTTCTATCTTTCTGTTTGGGTTTTTTTTTCAGGCTCAATCCTATTCATAAGATAATCTCTAAACTCTTGTTGAATTTTCATTCACTGATTGAAAGAAAACCAAAAATGTGGAATGGGAAGTAGTTTTGGCTTTTCCCCCCCCCCCAACCATTGCAAAATTTTCAGCAGCCATCAGTTTGCACTGCTTGGGTGGAGGCTATTGCCACTAAAACACATCTGCCATCATTTAGCTACTTTCCACCATGAAGGGTTTCATCTTGAGCATAGAAGCTATGCCACCTGATTGTTGACGTTATTGTTTGGATAGAAACTATTGCTGCCATAAATTCAGAGAGAGAGAGAGAGAGAGAGAGAGAGAGAGAGAGAGAGAGAAAAACAGAGATAGAGCGATAGAGAGAGAGAGAGAGAGAGAGAGAGAGAGAGCAAAACAAACACACACACACACAGAGTGAGAGAGAGAGAGAGAGAGAGAGAGAGAGAACAGACAGATTGATAGAATAGAAAGATAAATATAGGTGGATAGATAGATAGATAGATAGATAGATGATAGATAGATAGATAGATAGATAGACGGACGGATGGATTGATGGATAGATAAATAGACAGATATATAGGCAGATAGAAAGAGAGAGAGAGAGAGAGAGAGAAAGAGAGAGAGAGAGAGAGAGAGAGAAAGAGAGAGAGAGAGAGAGAGATTCTATTGTTGTTTAAGAGTTATCCTACTAAGTGCAAAATAGAGTGGGATGCAAGTTCCCAGCACGTTGGTCAATTGTATTCATAATAAGCTCTAATTCTCTATAAATATTTTAATTAAAAATGCAACCTCCTTGACACCAGCCTTAGTGTCAGTATTCTAGAGTCCCTAAGAGGGATATTGATTCAAGACAGACTGATAACTATATCTGCCATGCTATCATGACATAAAATAGCAAGTAGGTAGAAGAGACTCTTTAAGTCTACTTAAAATTATGATAAAAACAGGACTTCTACTAAATAGGCTATTGTATATAAACAAAAAACATGTATCTGAAATTACTATTCTTTGTTTCAAAAAAGAATAATATGTCATCATTAATCTAAGAATTATTCTACTACAAAGTAAAAGATACATAGTGAAAATATATTATGTTTGTAGCATCATAGTGCTAACACGTATTCTTCTTCCTGCAGGTAACTGAGCTGACATACATTGTAATAAGATTTTTAACACGATGAATCTTGACATAACAATTTGCAGGCCTTTGATATAAATGACAAATCAAACTTACAAGCTCCTCTGAACTACACATTTAGACAACAATATCTGTAATTTTTCAACTGTCTAATTTTAAGAGGTGCTAAAGAAAGAATAATAGCTATAATTTCCCAAATTGTACATCAATAATATTATATAAAATTTCATGCCACGTAGAGGATGTTTATTGTCATAGATCCTGTCTGAATGGAGTGTCATGACAAGGCCATGAGATGACTGGTACAGGGAAGGGAAGACTTAGCTTTTTTTTTTAACAATTTAGAAAAGTTTATAGAGTCAAGGAAGAGAGGCTACTATATAATTATCAAAATTCCAATCTTCAATAATTTTATTCCTTATCACATTTCCTCAATGCTTTCTAAATATCCGATTTCCACCAAGGATACATACAAATCATTTTGCTGGCTATATTTTGGCGAAAAACACATCCATCAATCTGTTAGAATTTCATTCTAGTTTATAATTGAGTTTAAATCACGCTTTTAGACATTGTATCTGGAATGTCTTCATATCTGTTATCTGTAGAGGAGTCCGTTGGATTTGGTCTTGATGGGAGACTTAGTGCCATGTTGCCTGCGTCCAGCAATTGGGGAACTTGTTGCAGAGGAAATCTCACGTTGGTTCGAACTCGAGGCCTCAGTAGCATCTATGTGGAATGAAATGTATAAAATTATATTTACCTATATAAGAGAGAAATATCTTAAAGAAGATATCAAAACTATTTTCACAAGGTTCTTCAATACAAGAATATATTTCTTTTTTTTTTTTTTTTTTAAAAGTCAAGTCAGTTTTTTATAATCTATTTCACTCTGTTAGCTTTGGTAAGAATTTTTTTTTCTGAGTTAAGTTGTGGACACTGCATGATAAAGTTTTCCAGATGAAAGTTTTCCAGCCAAACAACACTCAAAAGATACCAATCAAACACTATGAGATGACTTTTGCCTTGTTCAGGAGTTCTAAAGTAAATATGTAAAATACATTTTTCAGAAAAAATATTGTTTCAGTGCCTCTTAAAATCATGAATTTTCTTTCTAAAATAAGACACTATATTTTACAGACAGTTAATGAAGATTTCATAATATTATTTTTACACAGTAAATCATCCCAATACCATCCCTTGCGAAAACCCTATTTCTGCATACCACCTACTGTAGATTGTATCATTTACCAGGAAAAAAAAAAGCTACTCTAATTCCTTCTTGGAAGCACAGAGGGGGGAAACAAAATACTTCATGAATTGAAATATATGACATATAAAGAGAGATTAGAATATCTTGATTTACCTCGCCTTAAATATAGACGTTTTAAGAGAGATCTTATTCAACTATTTCAAATTGTCCAAAGAAACAATTTCTTCATATTTTCACAAGTAACTTTCACAAGGGAGGACAAATATAAAATACATATATCAAGATGTAATACCAAAATTAGACAGAACTCACTTATCCATAGCATAGTCATGACTTGGAATAATATTCGATTTGAAACCAAAAAAACAAACTCTTTTTCTGTTGATCGCTTTAAGGTGTTGTTTAACTGAGAGTTGAAATCTATAAAATATGATTATGATTGAGGAATGTTGAATTTAAATGAAACAGATAACAACTAATTCTCTACAAATACGTTATTATGATTATTGTTTTATGAAAATAAGCAAAATATATTATGATTATAAGGAATTCAAACGATACACATTTATATTGCCTTTAAATAGAAAAGTTTAGATAAAATTACATATCTCTACAATGCAAAACTACAAATTTTCTTTCTATTGACAGCATTTCACTGTTTACTCTGTATCTTATAAAACCACAGTTATCTACTTAATGAAAGAGTAAAATAGGAAAAAATTATGTACGTACGCATTGACAATTCATTATTGTCCTTTCTCATGTTGTCATTTTGCAATTTTAATTTCAAATACAGCATGCTTTAAAAATTGAAAAAAAATTCAAAATTCAGATATAAAGAGAAAAGAGACATCAAAAACTGATTTATATTTGTTTTGCTCTTCTGAGAGAATTTAACAACTTCTTATTTTGCATCCATCTTCTTTATAGAAGGCTACTTTGATATTAACTTAACCTTACTGGGGACTAAGGGCCTTTTTATCTGTCACATAAAAAACATAAAACAAGCATAGATCACATTGAAAAAAGTCAAATACAAAAAGAAAGTTGTAAAAGTTTTGTTAAAGTAAGATCAGACAAACTGGGAAACATCATTTCTGTGTCAACATTAAACAGAAAAATTAAACAGGGATCCTCTAGAATTTCAGAAAGTATGGTAAAAATCTTTATTTTCGTAGATATGGAGTAAAGTTTTAAGAAGGTATCACAAAAATAAAACAATACAAAACTAAACTTACTTGAAACCAACCAGAAGTAAAAAGGTGGGGGGGGGGGGGGGGGGGGGGGGGGGGGGGGGGGGGGGGGGGGGGGGGGGGGGGGGGGGGGGGGGGGGGG
>JBCIKM010215984.1:0-12588 GCA_039654465.1 Melibe viridis | reverse complement strand
AGAGCTTTAATTTGACATCTTAATTGTCAAAATCGGTTGTCTCTGGGCGGAGGAGTTCGGTAACACACAGACACACACAGTCGGAAAATTTATAATAGATTATTATTACATAAGAGTTGTTTTGTTTTTTTTTATCTCATTCTCTTTCTCAGCTGGCTAATAATGAACCCTTACCACCAGTACTTCAACTGTTTTTAACTTTTTACAACTGATGGTATTTCAGTCACATTTCTTTATTTTAAATCTGTTATTTTATGATGTTGACAAGCTGAACCTATTGTGAAATAATTCTCAAGAAGAGAAAAATATTTATTTATTAATGAATGATTTTGTACCAAAAGATGAGCCTTATCTATACTGTACTTTTACAATAAAGATCAGATGTGATTGAAAAACCAGAAATGAATAAACCAAAAATTACACATAAAATTTTTTCTGTGTACTCTTTGTTACTTCTATGGGTTTTAATTGTTGATTTTACAACTGGTTTTTCCACAACAACCCCAGAGTTTCATGGAGGCATCCCAGGGGAAAGCAGAATGATAGATTGATTGAAAGAGCTGACAGACTTTGACCCATTTGTTTGTTCATCTTGATTGAAAGAACTGACAGACTTTGACCCATTTGTTTGTTCATCGGTGGTTTTAGCCCCACAACAAAAGGGTCATAGAGGGGCCTGGGGGAAATAAAGATGATAGTGATAGATACTGTCAGAGAACAGGTAAAACCACAAACAGAAGAGATTATTTACACTAAAATATAAATATCTCTCAAAACAAATCAACGCCACAGAGAGATTATAAACAAATCATCTCTCCAAAAATAACAATGGCCGCCACCCACCACAGCATGATCGTCTAAGAAAACCCAAGCTCTTGAGGCACCCTTTTTGTACTTAAGTAATCAGTACATCTAACTTGTGTCTCTGGAGTTAAATACCAAAAGGCATGAAATTGAAATAGGGGATGACCACTTAAAGAAAAGGGACAAAAAGCATGAAAATAGCCTCAGTGTAAAAGAAAAGAAACAAAAGTAGTAGAAGTGCCCACCATGGACACCCACTAACTGTCTGCTCTGATATCCATGTGGGGGATTTTCATAATCTTTTAGCAAATAACAGGAAATTTATGTAGCATCGAGTACCAAGTCCTTTCAGAGATAGATAATAGACCCTGAGCTCCAGTTATGCCCCATGCCTAACCCTTGGCAGTTGAAAATCAAGATAAGTAAGCTGCAAAGCCACTGTCTTGTCAAAATACCACTGACACTTCTACTCAGCATCATTCAATTTAATGAAAAATGATTTTCCTAAACAAAATTATATATATTTACTATCTTATCTTGCCACTGGAACAAACTACATAGCTTCATGTCAAAAGAAGAAAAAAAAATTTAAACCAGAATTTTGACCCAAGTTTATAAACATGGGAAAAAAAGAATGAATGAAAAAAAAGGCAACGTAACTGTTTTTAAAGCAAAGCAATTTAATTTTCACATCCTTTACAAGTAATAAGTGCTTAGCAGTCATCCACAAATAAAATTACAGTTTGTTCAATATTTTATGTCACACGGTTCTATGAATTTGGCATTTCAGGTGTATCAACCTTGGCGATCTGGAAAGTTATTAAAAATTCTGGATAAGCCTGAGGAAAGAAGGGCAAAAAAAGAATAGTGATCATTTACGACCTTTGTCAAGGTTTACTATATAAAACAAGTAAAAAGTCCATTATTCTTATGATGTTAAGATTCTTTTTGCTTTAAATGAGAAAAAATATATATACGAACATACAATGTATCTTAACCAACCAGAGCCATCCATAATTTGAAATTAACAAAGTATTAGATAGACAAAAATATCTTGACATGAAGACAAGATATCTTTACCAAGGACATGTTAGAGTGTAAAAAAATATTAGGTAACTTAATTGGTGTTTCATGATTGATATTGGAATTGATGATGATGGCAGAATGATATAGAAGTATTAACTCTTACCTGCTCTCCTCTGTACACCACGTATTCTGCATAATTCAAGCCACCAGTGCTCGGCCTGCCAATAACAGAATGGTGGCCTGGTGGGGCATGGGCCATTTTCATGGCTGAAAACTGGAGGAAGGACTTGCCCAACGTCACACGGCACAACAGGAGTTGCCTGCAATGAGAGTGAATTCCCCACATTACAAATTTGCAGAAAATTTTAAGTTGGAGATAAAGTTTAGTATTCTTAGAGTATTACTTCCTTTTGAAATTATGGACAGAGAAGCTTCATGGATGAGGCTTTAGCAGCCAAAATATCTGGTTCTGGCACTCAAAAGGGACTTCATAATTTCCTTGAGTCGAAGATTTATCAAACATTATTCACTTGACAGGACAACAGGGGCAACTTCTGTTGGCATTAACAGAATAATCTAGTTTCTTCTGGGTGCCTAGATGAGGAGCAAGTCCAAGGCAAAAGATACAATTTTCAAGAAAAAAAAAATTAAAGCTAACAACAGTTTATTAATAAAAACATAAAATCAGATCTTGGCAAACAGATCACATGATCGCAGTCAAAAGAGTTTACCCTCAAGATTACACTAAAATATAAATACATACACGAAGAGTGAGCAATCAAAAATAAAAACACTTAGTTTTAAATGCAGGTCTGAGGCACAACATTCAAATACATCATTTAAACCTAAGTGAAAGAGTGAGTATTTTAAATTGCTAAGACCTTGAGTTCAGCTCTAAGAACATAAATGACTCCCATTTCTCATACTAACTACTGTATCGTCTCCTGCTAAAGATTTTATAATGCCTGAAAAAAAAAAAAAAAAAACACTCTTTAACATCAACAACAAAAATACAAGTCAACACTCAGGCTAAACTTTAGAGCAGCTTAAAAGGCTTTTTCTCTTTAACTTAAAAAAACAACAAAAAAACTAAAAATCAAACTCGAATAACATCTAAAAACAACAGAGCTGCCAACCTCGACTCTACAAAAAATAGGGACATTTCACGGTGGAAGCTCCATGTATTATTATCATCCAAAAGGTCAAGCATTAATCAGATGATAAAGAACTTTCATGAGTTTCATCTCAGTAATGAAAACGAATGACTAAACTCAGGTATTGCAAAGACAAGAACCCTGATACCTAATAAAGGTATACAGACTTGAAACGCTACTCAAAAGTTGATATTAAAAACCCAGTGTCACTCAGTTTTGTTTTGTTTTATTTTGTCATCAATATCCCTTCATATCCCCTTAGCAGAGTAGGGACCCAGCTCTGAGGAGCTAGGAAAACCTCTAGATCACAAGAAAATGCTAGATTGTACTATGTGGGCAGGATAGCAGGACAGAGTAAAAAAGCGGGACACTTGGCAGCTCTGAAACAAGCTTAACAGGAAAAAAACAAACCTTTGGCAGATATAACAGGATCTGTCTTTATGCAATGGACATCCAGTACCACCACCAATGCCATACACATATTGATTGCTTTTTGAAGAGTTCTCAGCAAAGTAAATACCTGAAAGACAGTCAATACCGAAAAAAAAAAAAAAAAAAATAAGAAGAAGAAAAACCTGCACATGCAATTTCTCTGGTGACAGATATATTTCCAAGCTTATTAGCATAGAATAGGGTAATGATTATGATTTTTGATTTCTCAAAGATTCAGAGAGTAAAAATGGCGAAAAAGATAAGGTATCTTGAGCTTTTGAAATAAGAATTTTTTTTTAAACTGTCAAAAGCCTAAATGGTGGCAATACCATAGTCATCATATCAAAATTAAGCAAGACATATAGTACCGAGAAAAACAGTAAAATGATTCATAACATATTTCTAAGACCTAACTTTGCATCCATACACCAATTTTATGTCTGATTCTGAAAATGACAGGCAAAAAATGCTTCTAAAAAAATTATAATTTTCCTGTTCCACAGCCCTTAAAAAAAAGAAGTTATTTTCATAAAAGCTCATTTCTACTGAATGCATCTTTCTCTGCATGTCATTCTGTTAGCTTCATGAGTTGATATTCATTAAGCTGTCCCTTTCAGTCAAATGAAACTTTTCTTTTAAGATTTTCTTTAGATGGGGGATAAAAAATAATTGAACGAAAGCATTGGTCCGACATATTTTAACATTTTTTAATTACCACAAGGACCCCTTTGTACACTGACGATCTAGAAATGATTCGATTTCCGCAAGACATGCTCTTATCTTGGAGTTTGACCATAAAATTGATGCCTGGCCATCCTTTATCCCTTTATACACAGAAAAGTATAATGTAAAGACATTTGGGAAGAAATGGAGAGTTGACGTGTCACCTGATTTTTTTTTTTTTTTTACATCACTGAGTAAGAATGCAAATGGATCAAGCCAATTGATTGTTTATTGATAGTTTTTGAGAGATAGCACCAAAATAATAACAAAAGCAACATTTTGATACAAACCTTTTTTTTTTTCTATTAGCCTGTGATGCTATTTAACACAAAATTTGCAAAGGAATATGCAATGGGGTCCTACACATAATTGGCCCCTATTTGTTTCTGTTACAAAATTACAAATGTTAGTTGACTAGGAAAGCTAAATATTTATAAATGACAAACACCAAATGAAATAGATATTCAACCTACCAGCACCAAACATCCCCCCGATGTACGCATGTCTCTCATCAAATCCTTTGTGGACGATTGCATTGATGAAAGGGGATCCATGAAATAAATGCCTCTCATTGGGTTGGCTGTGATTCTCCTCTGAAACCTCTTTTCGCCTGTGACAATATCTCTCAAGTAAGCGCTTGTTCCTAATCTTTTGAATCTTAATGATGTTGTAATGGTTAAAGACACCACCTACATTATCCTTATGATCCCTCAGTGTGCTCAACATCTGTGAAAGACAAACATGTAATGAAAAAATCAGTTTCCTCAAAACATGATGATAATTAATAATGATTATAGGCATTTATAGAACTCCCCATCTCTTTTATCAAAATCAAATTGGGTTTTTTTTATCAGCTCTTTCAAAATTGTAAAAAGAATATGAAGAAAAAAAGGCAAAACTAAGACTGTAATACTGCTAGAAACAACAAAAACCTAAACTAAATCTGGCAAACAGTGAAATACTCGGGGCTCTAAGCACATTAATTTTTTCACAAGAGGTAGCATGATATTGGTGTTCAATTTTCAAAGAAAACTATTATGTTGATTTTGTTCTTTTTCTTTGAACCTTCAAATTTGCTCCTTCTGATAAAAAAAAAAAAAAATACTACTAAAAAATCAGACATTTTGATTATAAACCATTTATTAACAATAATCTGTTGTTTATTTTTGTTTTTTGTTTGTTTTTGTTATTTGTTTAGGGGTTTTTGTTTTTGCTGGGGTTTTTTTTTTTTTGTTTTGTTTTTTTTCTGTGGTTTTTTTTTTTGGGGGGGGGGGGGGTTTTTGCTTTTTTTTTTTTTTTTAAAACTGTTTTTATCATTGTTTTTTTTATTGTTTTTGTTGTTGGTTTTGTTTTGTTTTTTAAATTCTGAATTTGTTACAAGACAAGAAATACATTTTATAAAATATCACATTTTCTTCATCTATTTTCAAGGAATGTAAAATTGAAACTCTTTAAGGCTGGCATGCATTGGTAATTAAAGAAAAAATTATACTCTTTATGCTGTCATCTAAAATTGGAAAGTGGCCAGTAGGAACAACATCTAACCTGATCCTTGACGGAAATGTGCTCAGGATCATCTGGCATCAGGTCTAACAGGATTGTCCCCTGGTTGGGAATGCCCACCATGGATTGTACTCCTGCAAAATAAAAATGAAAGGTGATGTAAATGTGTTTAGAAAGCAAATATACATTACATTATGCTCAGACAGTCCACGCAGTTATCTTACTTGTTTGTTTATTGGAGTTTTTAAGGCCCAGAGCCCAGAGGAAAGTAAGATGAAAGAATTGGTTAAAAGAGGGAACAGATCAAACCACAAACAGCAGAGAGATGATTTACACTAAAAAATAAACATCATCTCTCAATACACATATTGACACCACCAAAAGATGATTTACAATGACAAAAAATATCACCCCTCCTTACAAAAATAAGCAATGGCCATCACATATAACAGAACAGCATTATAGGACAGGAAGACCCAAGATCTTTAAACTCCCTATGTGTACAAAAGTACTAAGTACGTTTAATTTGTGACTCTGCAGTCATGACCAAAAAGCACGAAATAAGGGATGCCCATTGAGTTGCAAACAAGACAACAAAAACAGGACATCACAGAAAAGGGGAAAAAGTAAGACGATAGCTTCAGTGTAAAAGAAAAAAAAAAAGAAGTAGAAGAGCCCACCAGGGACTCCCCCCAACAACCCTCCGCCGTTGGAGGGCTTTCACCTCCTGTCAGCGCACAAGGGACCTATTATATTCCCCAGGTCCCCACTGAGTATATATCTTACTTACAAAGCAAGCATAAGATGAGACAGACTTTTTTTTTCACATTTGATATCCAGATTCTAAAAAAAATAATAATTGTCCAAAGAAAAGCAATTGCTTTAAGTACCTTTAGAGGCAACCAGTTTTTCCACGCCTTTGAGAATTTTGTGTCGGTGCCCATAAGCATTAATTCCCACATCTTTGAGCTCCTCATGCCCCATTTCCACAAGAATGTCCATGGTGATCTGCTCTTTTTCAAAGATATCCCTGAGCTGCTCCAGGCCAATATTCGACAAGAAAGTGGTAACACTGACTCCATCAATGTTTCTCTCTCCCTCCCCCAGGGACCGGTCAGCGCATCCATCTCCAGCCTGAGGCGAAGAAGGTGCCCCAACCACCGCCAGGGTTGACGCGTTGGTGCTGGTGTTGTTGCCACCAATGGCACCCAATATGCCATCAGAGTCCCGACTGTTAAATATGCTTCTGTAAAAGAAAGAAATAGAGTTGTAAATATTTGTTTTGTAGGAAAGAATTATAGTAAACACACAGGAGCCAAATACATTGTTTTGGGTGTTTTCATTCATTGACAAATGGCAACACATTCATTTTAATTTCTTGCTTTAAAACTTCCAAGTTAACTGCTGCTTTAAAAACCTCTTAAAAGCGAGTTGTAACAGGTATTACATTGAGATTATCTCGAGGTGCAGAGGATAAGTAACCAGGGAGTTACTCAACTGTAGAGCATTCGCCTTCATGGATGAGAATTTTAATGAAGATGTTTAAAAGAATACAAATCCTTAACACAGAGGCTGGAGAGTAGTGAGAAAGAAAACAAACATGTTGGTAATCAGAAGCTTGCATGAGAAACAGGGGACAGTGTCTAAAGCTAGTGGTTGACTACTACACAGCTCCGGCCAGCCCTAATGTGGACAAAAAATGACAGTGAAAAGGTGGAAAGGCTTACGTGGAGGAGGAAGAGCTACTGGAGCTGGTAAGGCTGGTGGCCTGGACTTTGGTCACTGATGGTGGCATAGACACGGGTGGCATTGCGTCCTGCAGTAATGCACGCACATCTTCAGCCTAGGGAGAAAAGAGTACATGATATCATGTTGATCAATCTATTCAGCAACCAAGGCCTTTATACACATGTTGAAAGTATTTTATATAAAAAAAAAATTTTTTTAAAGCAAAATGAATTTCATAGAGAATAATGTCTACATTAGAAATAGAAAAACTATGCAAATTTGAACTCAAAGAAATGAGGAAACTTTAATTCAAATGAAATCAAACAATTTGAGAAAATGAAGAAAAAAAACTTCCTTACTGTGGCAAGATCCAGCGGTGTTTGACCCTCTTGATTCTTCACTGTAGGATCAGCCCCATGAGCCAACTTGAAACAGAGAAAGAAAGACATTTTGTGACAAAAATTACCCTTTATCATAACATTTCAAACACATAAAAGCGACACCAAAAAACCAAACTCACAGACTACAAGCCTTTGACTCCACACCCTCCTCCCCCCCCCCCCCCCCAAAAAAAGCAAACAAAAAAAACAACAACCCCCCCCCCCCAAAAAAAAAAACAGCAACGAAAAACACCCTGTAATTTAGAACCAACTCATTAAAAATAATTAAAACAGCACAGAATCAGAAAATGTTCTTGAAGCTGTGTAATGTGAAAATGAATGTCACAAAGCTTCCTGACATGACATGTTCACAAAGTTAGGAAGACTCACAAATTTTGGGATGCCGATACACCCCTTACCCTTCTTCATACCATTATAGAATTTGTTTGTTTATTGGAGGTTTTAGGGCCACAAAACACACCAGGGTCATAGAGGAGCCCAGAGGAAAGTAAGATGATGAAAGAATTAGTTAAAAGGGAGAACAGATCAAACCATACACAGCAGAGAGATGATTTACACTAAAAAATAAATATACATAGCATGAATTACAAGTCGCAATCACTGGTAAAATACTGACCAATAATGCACACAGCTGTGTTCTTCCTTTCTGGGCTGCCTCATGAATAGGAGTGAAGCCCCACCGATCTTGAGCATTGACGTATGTATCAAATTTAATGAGCAAAGCTGCAATATCCACATGCTGATGAAAGAGGGGGAAAAAAAAGTTACCATTGATCATTACAGTAACAGGATTGAAGTAGTGATTAAATCCATGTAACAACATTTTGCTTCAGTCTCAAGGTAAGTATCTGGCAATGAGTGATGAGTATACAAAATGACAAAAAATGTCCTCAAACAAAGCTTCAAATCAGAATGCTGTCTAGATCACACGATACACGTATCATCAACTTACCCCATAAGAAGATGCATTGTGGAGAGGAATGAGACCACCTTTATCCTGTGCATTCACATCAGCACCGTTCTCTAGAAGGAACTCTGCAACATCTACATTGTTGTAGCCAGCTATAACAAAGGGAAAAAAAAAACAGTACGCTCGGGATGTTAACATGTTTTTTGGTTAAAGAATATTCATAACACCCAACTCAAAGCAAATTGAAACAAAACCAACCAAAAATAACAAATGAAACAGCAATTAAAGGCTGTAACACAAAACGCAATCAAAGATTACAAGGCACAAGAGATGCATTTCTTTTAAACAAATCTGAAGTCTCGTTTGTTTGTTTATTGGAGGTTTTAGGGCCCAACGATATATGAGGGTCATAGAGGAGCCCAGAGGAAAGTAAGATGAAAGAATTAGTTAAAAAGGGAACAGATCAAACCACAAACAGCAGAGAGATGATATACACTAAAAAACAAATATCATCTCTCAAAAGACATATCGATACCACCGAGAGATGATCTACAATGACAAAAAATATCACCCTCCTTACAATAATAAGCAATGGCCGTCACAAATAACAGCATTATGGTACAGAAAGACCCAAGATCTTTAAACTCCCTTTGTGTACAAAAATACTCAGTACATTTAACTTGTGACCCTTCAGTCATGTACCAAAAGGCATGAAATAAGGGATGAGCATTAAGTTGCAAACAAGACAACAAAAACAGGACATCACAGAAAAGGGGAAAAAGTAAAACGATAGCTCCAGTGTAAAAGAAAAGAAACAGAAGTAGAAGAGCCCAACAGGGACTCCCATCAACCACCCGCAATCTTTACTCTAATCTTAGCTGTACTAGTAACAATATCCATCAAGTGCACCCCTACTCATATGCAAAGGGAAAAGATTCACCATTGGCAAATCTTTTAGATAGGATTATAAAAGTGACTTACACAGTCACAACGATCAACAAAACTAAATAACTAGATGGAAAGCACCTAGCTCCAGTCACCCTAATTTGATGCTCAACTACTCAAAAATATATAAACAAAGAGTTTGTGTTATACACTTTACCAGCAAGATGCAAAGGTGTTGAGTTCCTTCCTTGTGTGTCCCTACAATTTATATTTTCCTCTGTAGATAACTTCTGTACCCTTGCTAAGTTGCCCTTCTTTGCTGCTTCAAGTAAGGCAGCATCACCTTGAAGAATATAAAAAATTGAAACATAATTATATTTTCTTTGTCTTAGATTATGTATTTCTTTCATAAAATTGTTGACACTTTTGTTTTACAAAATAAGTCAAAGAAATAACAATCTACACGAGTTTGAAAGGGAATTCAAACAAAATAAAACCTTTTCTTTTATTCTGATAACAATGTCACCCTTGTTTTAGTGTGTTCACCAGGACAGGTCATTCGACATTCCAAATATTGAGGTCTTTGTATAGTTATGGAAATTTTAGATAAAAAATAAATGTTTCATTTCATGCTGTTGGTTTCATCTGATCTGCTCCTGCTTTCACTGGCCATGGGAGGATAAGTATCAAAAGACAATTTAAGTCAGTATGTATAAGTTTAAACAACTGCAATTCTTCCTTTTTTTTAAATTGCAATTTCAATAAGACAATTCAGCTCAAAAAAGTCTATTTAGTGTAGAAGACCACAGGAAAAATACAAGCGCCAAAGTAAAAAAACAGCAAACAATAATAGGGCCATGAGAGCTGATAACCATCTAAAAATGAGTACAGAGTGAAAAAGAATCTAAATCTGTATCCTCTAAACACATTGAAAGCATTCGAGGAACTGAAATAAAAAAAATAAAAAATAATCTACTTACCTCTCAACAAATCAGCAACATCTTGATCCCCTTCTTTGACAAGGTCTAAAGGTGTATGGCCATCACGATTCTTTTTGTTGGGATCGGCACCATGCTAAAAGAGAGTTAAAAAAAGATCTCAAGTACATAATTTCAGCCAAACATGAAACAATAACCTAAGGCAACAAAAAAGAGCTTTCCATCAAATGAAGGTTTGGTGGGTTTTTTGTTGTTTTGAGTTCAAAGGCTCTAACAACTACTGAGGTCATTTCAGCAATAACTTCAGAGCCTATGAGTCTCCTTCATCAAATCAAGTGAGATTGCATTTCTGTGTATAAAAATAGTTGTCAGACGTTGTGTTTGACAATAAGAAAAAACATATTTGAAAGATTAAATTTGACTCCTGTGGAATCGCTTTCTATCTTGACAAATAGATTGAAAAGTATTATAAAAAAACAAAACAAAAACAAAAGCAGAAGAAAAACAAAATACCCCCCCCCCCCCAAACCCATTAACAAGAGTAGAGACCAAAACAATGGTACACAGGAGAGGAATCAGGTACTAAAATCAACTCACTTTCAACAGAAATTTACATATTTCAAATTTGCCTTTAGAAGCTGCTTCATGTAAGGGAGTGAATTTCCACAAATCTGCTACATTGACACAAGCTCCGTGCTGAAAGGCAATCAAAGACAAATAATGAATTAAAATAAAAACAATACCAAAAACGCTAAAGGTAAAAAAAAACCCAAACCAACATATAATATGAATTTAGCCTGAAACCTTCATCATAGGGGCAAAGTACAATACAATAACATGAACTGTTTAAAATTGTAAGAAAGCTCTTTTCATAACATATAAACAAACCTAATCTTAATCATAATAAATATTAAATATAAAAAAATAAAATCCTTATTCTCTCTGTATCTGGATAGCATAGGAGGACTGAAAATACTTTTCATACAGATGGATATAAAACATAATGTAACAAAGAAAAAGGATTCATTAAAAAATGCAATAATAAAAAAGGCTGACAAAAAGAAAAACATAATGATAAGAGCAGGGACACGGCAACAAATACCTTGATCAAAAGTTCTGTCACTTCATAATGACCATATGAGCAAGCATTGTGAAGGGGAACCAGCCCACTGTTGACAGAGTCATAAAAAAAAAGAAGAAAGAATGTTTCAACATTTTAAATTAAAGAATTCAAAAATAACAAAATGAATGTGTTTAAAAGTACAATAATGAAACAAAAACCTAAAGCCTGTGTTGACAAGGAAAGATCCAAAATTTAATTCTCATATCACACAAAACTTCAGAGGTTGTGTTTGCAGCACAGTGTTTGGTTATACATGTAGTCAAGGATGAGACAGTTACTTTTCCCTTAATTTGAAAAAATAAATATGTTGGCTTACCCTTTATCTTTGGCATGAACATCTGCCCCATGCTCCAAAAGATATTCTACCACAGCTACTCGATTGTATCCTGCAGCAAAATGTAAAGGTGTAGAATGCCTTCCATCCACGTCACGACAATTCACAGCGTGAAGGTTAGTGGCAACAAGTTTCTGGTGACAGAATTATTCCCAAATAATTTATGTTAGTTTACATAGGAGGTGTTTCATCTCAATTAACAAGACAAAAATATTTGTTACGCACATTCATCAGGTACAAAATTTTCAATATCAAATCCAATGCTTAGCTTCCAGGATAGAATGCACCTTTCCATGGCAACATGAAACTGATGAGCAGCATATGGTACAATACAAATAATATCAATGAATTGTGAATCACTGAGAGACAGACACAAACAGGTGAACATGAAACAACAGAGAGGGAGAGAGAGACAGAGAGAGAGAGAGAGAGAGAGAGAGAGAGAGAGAGAGAGAGAGGAGAGAGAGAGGAGAGAGAGAGAAAGACAGAGACAGAGAGAGAGAGAGAGAGAGAGAGAGAGAGAGAGAGAGAGAGAGACAGAGAGAGAGAGGAGAGAGAGAGAAAGACAGAGAGAGAGAGAGAGAGAGAGAGAGAGAGAGAGAGAGAGAGAGAGAGAGAGAGAGAGAG
>JBCIKM010215983.1:0-22725 GCA_039654465.1 Melibe viridis | reverse complement strand
CCCCCCCCCCCCCCCCCCCCCCCCCCCCCCCCCCCCCCCCCCCCCCCCCCCCCCCCCCCCCCCCCCCCCACAAAACATAAAAAATTATGCTTCTGTGTTTTTCTTTAAACTTATTAACAACATTCCTTCTTTTCGCACCACACGCGTGAACATAAAATGCTCACGAAATGAAGAGGCTGATAATTAACAATTAAGATATAACGTTGGCGCTCTTTTTGTTGTTGTTGTTATTGTTGTTGCTGTTGTTGTTGGGTTTTTTGTTTGTTTTTTTATCGAATTGCGAATTGTTATTGAAACGACGCGATTTGTAAGAGATCTCAGAAAATCACGGCGAGGATGAGGTTGCAAATGACGTCATGAAGCAACAGCAATACACACTAAAGTGAAAGTAGAATACCATCCTTCTCGTTCTGGAAGCAAGTCATCTGCATGTCATTTTCATTAAGATAATCCGTTTCACACACCTGTGGATGCCCTGAAAAAGTCTTCTTCGTAAGTCGGTTCCCAAAGGATAATTACAGTTATGGGATTTCTCCAGCTCTGCTGACTGTGACTAAGATGGGTGGTGTGAAATGGGAAAGGGGTCATCAGAAGAGGCATATTCAAACTGAAATTTGGTCATTCGCTGAAAGTTATGGCTTGTGACGGTTGCGACTCTGATTATTTCGGTAAAATTTTACATTTTGCCCGCCCCATAAAACACACTGAAATGGACCGTTTCCTAATAATTCCACCCTCCTGAATTCAGAAATCACCATGACAACTCTCGCAAATCAGTAGTTTTCATGTTTTACAGGGGGGTCACCACCCTGTACCCCCCCCCTCCCTTTTCAGAGCCATGTAAATTGACCCTTTAACACAATTTCTCATGATTTCACCCCTCCCCCCCCCCCCCCCCTTTTTTTTAATCAAAATTTCAGCTCACCTTTTCTCCACGAATTATTCTATCTGTGTCGCTTTTCTCATTCAAAGCAGCATGACGTGTGTTGTTGGCTTGTGGGAGATACAACCTGGCAGCCTCCTTCAAAAAGTAGTGCAGCGCGTTCTTTTCTGAGAAGGAGGACACGAACAAGTATCTGGCCAGATATTGCTTGAGGTATGCGACTTGATACCTGGTCTTTTGACCCACTCTTTCAAGTCTCTTCACAGCCTTTCGATGTTTTGAGTGTGAATGTGATTATCCACGTAACTTTCGCTGTGGTTAATGACTTCGTGACTGTATCCTAAAGAGGATAAATCTCGATAGGCCCCCCTAGCGTCACTGTAAATGTGGGAATGCGGGAGAACATACTTTTTAATATATGGGATGAGTGTTGCCCTATCCCTCCGCTCTGGCTGGTTGAGAGGAATGTCAAGAAGAGGAATAACAAACCTCTTCTTGGATACCCTCTCAATACCGCCAAATAGCCAAACCTGGTTCAGAAAACGTCCCCTGTTGTACTTTCTGTGGCAGAGAAGGGTTTCGTCGATTTCGACCACAACTCCTGACCTTCCAATGGGCTGCTGATTGGCGAACCAGTCGTCACAAACTTCTGCGCAAAATGAGCGCCAGTCGACGCTTGTTCTGGAAGAAATGTCCAGGCAGGATATCACTGTCCTGTGATCCCACAAATAGGAAAGAAATTGATTAATGAATAGAACCAGTTTCCACTCAGGAATCAAGCACCCCTGGAGAAATGATCCTTTCCTCTCCGAGACAGAATAAGAACAGTATTTCCTTTATTTTGTCTTCGGAACAACAACACTGGCCCTACACCTCCACTGCCTTGACTCGTCATGAAAAGTGCACTCTGAATTACACAACGAACACTGCACAGATGAAGGAATAATTCCATGACTTTTAAAGTTCTCTCGCTTTGTCGTTGTTGTTGTGAAAGTTCGCAATGACCAAGAAATAATCAGAGTCGCAAGCCATAACTTTCAGCGAATGACCAAATTTCAAACAAGCGGCAGCGCTCATGCGCGAAACAAGCGCGCATGCGCCAGCTTGCGTTAAATGACCGGCTCATTTTGATTGGATTTGTTACAGTATTACTATGCAAAAAGTGCGTATTTCAACCCCAATTTTCTCAAAAACTACTGAATTGCGACAAGTTTAATAGTGGTTTTCAGATTCAACGTATCAAAATTAGTAAGAAAAGGTACTTACCATTGTGGTTTTTGAGACAGGCAAAATTGTAAAAAAATACCTTCAATTTGTGACAGAACAATTTTTTTCTTGAACTTCAGCCTTATTTCCATTTTTTTTTTACTTGGGACAGCTTGTACACATTGGCTGTTATATAGAAAATATGTATGGCAAGACATGAAAGTAAGATTTAAGAGGGTTCTAAATAGCCGAGTGTCTATTCAGACTCAAGTCCCCATAAATTTTTTGTTTATTCAGACACAGACACATACAAAGTTACTTTCAACATACGTACAAATACATATTTTTTCACATACAGTTGGCACCTCTGTGCATGCGCACCAACAACTCGAAAAGCAGAAGTAGTATTACTTTGTTCATTGGATATAACAAAATTTCAAAGGCAAAAGGATTTATTTCCTGAGTTCATTTTTCAGTACAGCCCTGAAACTGAAACACAATCTCAGAATATAGAACTGTCTCCATCCAATGATGACCCAGGTAGTCAAGTAACCTATTTTAACTCAATCATTCCCTGTGCACCTCAATGCCACATACTCCCCTTGTTCCTGATGCCACACTATGCCACACTAAACAGTTCAGCATTAATTTCATTAATTAAACTTGGTGCCATGGTATATGAGTGCTGCATTTTGCACATGGCTTTGCAGAACTTAAAGCACCAAACTATGTGATTTTTGGCCTATTTTGTTCCTTTTTCAGCGGTCATCTCCCCTATCCATGGAATTAAGCTTAGAAATGTGACAGGAGCCCAAGATTAAATGGGTTGATCCTTTGCCTCTGCTAAGAACACCAATTAATCAGGGTTTAGCCTACTCTCTGTAACAATGCCATCCATGCATTTGCTTCATACAGATCCACTTATTAGGCATAATATTATCAGAAGGTATTAGAGATAAAATATGAGAATTCAACTTTCATCATGGATCTGCAATGTTTGCTTTACAAATAGCACTCAATAACCCATATTGTAGTTATGCCTTATTTTAGAAATAAGCCAGGGATGAGGGCGTTAAGGGCATGAGAGGTTTGAAAGGTTAATTAGAATGATTTTTTTTATTTTGCCTTGTCGAAATTTGCTATTGTGTATCAACTCTGTACGCTCACTTAACATCATCATCTCACTTTCATACTTTCTCAACCAGAAATCCTCACCACAGGGGCCACAGTGAATCCAAATGCCCTACTATTGACCTAGCTGTTACTCAGATGGCACTATTGAAAGGCAGGCTGGCCGTCTTTGGGGTTGGTGTCTACTTTGGGGTTATTGCCAATCAAAACTACCAAATTCAGGATCTGCCACCCCCAAATGAAATCGTCAATTGGATAAAAGACTTTGCCAGTAATCAGAAAGACTTAATAGATCCGGAAAACCAGGAGAAACTGAATGACCTAATGGATACACTAAAAAGCTTGGAGAAAATGTACCGGAAAAAACCTGAAGCAAAGCAGACAAAACGTGAAGCTGATGAGTGAGGAAGTTTCAGGACTTGTGTAGTTTGGTAGCAGAAATTTCATTCTTTCTGGGACATCTTGTGATATGCATTTGTAAATAAATGGAGGCAAACAAATCTTGGGGAAAATGATTAAAAGGCGTTGGAATGGGAAGAGAGAAAAGCAGATAACAAGTTAAAAAGGAGGATGGATGGGTGAATGAAATTCAAAGAGGGAGGGGTAGAAGAACGGTTAAGAGATTGAGGTACAACAAAGATTGGGTTGATATTGAGTTTGATGAAGAAATGATTATCTTTTATAAAAAGAGAGATCATTCTTTAAATAAGAATCAATCTGTAATGGTGTAAATAAAAAGTGGGTAGTGTGCTGGAACAGGGAGTTTATGAGTCGCAATAACAAAGGGGTTTAACTTTCATTGAAATAAGTATTATGATGTCTAAGATTGTTGGCCTGTGACCTTTCACTTCCCATGTTAGATCTAGGGCTTTACACGTAATTTGATACCCCATAGCACTATCATCTTCAGTGTTTGACAGCAAGAAAAAAAACCTTCAGCTATCAACTGATCAGTTGGCATACCCAAACTCCAATGACCATCTCTTTGTGCTAGACTCCAGAAAACAAATAAACATTTTTGTGTAGTCTGCACATTGCATGTTGTTCAGTGAAGGTCAATTGGTCTCTCTCTGTATTCCTGATATCAGTAGCTTTCTTGCTATTTTGCCTAAATCTGACAACCGGTTAATCAGTATACACAACAATGATTTTGACAAACAAAAATTAGGGGGTCTTATTCTAAATGGATTTGTAACAGAGGGACTGTTGGTATCAAAATCTTCAATACCTAGTGAAAGGTGTGTATCAGAAGGAAGAAGCAGTGTACACGGTGTTAATTTTGGTTCATCTTCAGGACTCTGAATGTCAAGTCATCCTTGAACTAAATGAGTTGAAAAATTAGCCTTGTTTGGATAAAAAATTTGACTTGAGAAATGATTTATCATCAATAAGTATTATAACAGGTGTTAATGTAAAGGATGTCCTTTTATTACTTTTTGATAAGTATTTGAAATAGCTAAAAAACTAAAATTCTTAAAAGCACCTTGTTTTTTAGCAAAAGTTTAGAAAATTGACTAAAAGCGTTGTTGGTAATAAGTATGAAAGAAATACTGCTATGACATCATTTATGAAGGGTGGTAAAAAAAAATAAAAGCACAATTTTTCTTTTTTAACCTGAAGATGAAATGAAAAGCAAAGTGATTTTTTGTCCAATTTCACCCTGAGAAAGAATCGAAATATCTAAAAAAAATAATAACATATGGGTTAGTATCTTTTGCGAATTGTGCAGCATTTATCTATTATTTCGAAAAATAGAAATTTCAAATGCACACATTAGTGCATTATGAAAATATTAGGTAATTATAAAAGTATGTGTGTTAATTCAATGGGGATGGGATATGTATGCTGGCTTGTATCAGAACTTTCGAGACAAATTGATTTGAGGAGTCAGGCCTACCACCTGGCCTCCAAGGTCAATTCGCATCATCCATCTTGACTTCTTTTTGGATTTATCAAAGACCATGTAAAATCTGCGAGAGACATCGGCCACCTCCAAGTTAAGATAGGAGAAGTTGTAGCAAATAATACAGAGCACACAGAGGTTGGAGGAGTTGAAGAAAGACAAGGCAAAGTCTAGATTAATGTTCACCCTGAAGTTGAGAAGCCATTGCCATGTGTTAATGATCATTTTTAGTGAAATTGGATAAGAGTTCACTTTGATTTTTATTTCACCTTTTGCATAAAAAATCGCTTCTTACTTCTCAATTTACGTCACTGTAGAAAAAAGGGTAGTTGTATCTTTTTGATACTTACTACCAACAAAACTTTGATGATTTTCCTAGACTTTTGAGTAATAAAAGGACACGCTGTAAATCACAGACGGCAAAGCTGTGGAATCACCTCATCCAGCTGGAAAACAATATCTGTTAAGCCATATTGAAATCTTGTACATCATAAACTTCACAGTGAAGAATATTTTTGTTCTCCAATGATCCTATTGCACAAGTTTGTCACATTAATTACATTATGATACAGTGGAATCTGGATAAAGTCACCTCACTTCAAGTTAACTCTTGCTTCATGTCAACACATGGCAGCAGCCCCATGTTTTGTTGGTTTTTTTCTTTCTTCATCTTAGTAATTTAGTTACTGATGAAGTCAACAACGTTGGTGTAAAACTCGCTTAAGTCCACACTACGGGACAGAATGGGGTGATAAAATCCTTTTAAAAAAGTTATGGAATAAAATTAATTGCTTGCTTCTCTTCATTTTCAACCAAGTGACATAAGGTACAACGAAGGTTAGTAGGCTATTCAAACACCAAATGGTCACTTGATGTGCCGCTATGATGGACTTAACAGGGGGAAGGTACATCATTGGAGCAGAGCTGCGTGAAGAAAGCACATTCCACCGCCCTATCAACAACACAATAACCATTTTGACAATTTGACATGCTTGATTTGCTTCACCAGCCACCGGATATTGCCTCTCAAGTCATGTCCGTGAAAAGCCCTCCTGACCCATCAACCTTGTCTACCTCAACATTACACATTTTGTTTCATATTACTATTAGCCTAAAATTAACTGTATAAAATCCAAAACATTGCACTTTAACTGGAAATTCACTGCTACACACAAACACAAACACAAGGTGTTGACTTTATTTGGATTCCACTGTATCTATGTTTGAGCATGATATTTTTCAAGTGTGAAATAAAACGCTTCCACAAGAGCAATGCTAAAATTGTCTTGAAATCATTGTTACTGTTCAAAGAATTCAAAAGATTTGTGTTTAATTTTATATTTCTGTATCAATCTGTAACCAAATCTGTCTTCTTGCTTCTCTAGTAAAATATGGCATAGTAGTATTTGAGTGTTTTCTACCACAAAAGCAATTTATGGATGGTAGCTTAACATTTGGAGCACTCAGTATCAATAGTCCGTTGAATTGAAAAAAACCAGCATTTTTTCTAAATACATTGTTTGTTACTGATCATTTTAAAAATTTCGCATTGTTCATGATATAAATTTGTCTTTACTGTAAATTTTCAATCAGATCTGTTGTCTCTAAATAAGTGCTTTACATACTTAAAAATAGGCAATTTTTCTAAACTTTCCTCAAGCATCATTTTAAAATAATATCAGTAGATCTAAACAAACATCCCAATTTTGTGTGTTAAATAACAATAATTCAATGAAACTTATATTGACAAAAAACTATTTTGAGGTCATCAGTTTTAAACTATTGTAAACATGCTTCTACATTGCACTTTTTGGTGCGTTAAATGCAAAGACAGAGAAGAAACCAGGTCAAAAACTGAACAGAAATTGCTCATATTAGGAATTTGATTAAGACAAAATGACTTAGAGCCGCATGCAAACTTTCAAAACAAAGCATTCATGAACATTAAAGTTATTTAGAAAAAACTCTTGTTTTTTGGAGTTGGAATGGACGATAGTTATGTAAACAGCTTAACTTCTAAGTACAGGAGCTGCTGCTCACCTTTTTTTAAAAGTGAACCATTTGGAGCACTCAGTATCATGGTCTCGTATAAATCATAACTTTGCCACTTTTCCTCTGCATTATGTACTAGTTTGGGAATGTCTTGTAATATGACTCTGCTTAGTTAAAGAATGTTGAGAAGAAGAATTTTTTCAGAGTGGTTGGGGGCGGCAGACATGTGTACTTTTTCTTAACTCAAAACCTGTGAAAACAAATGTAATTTTACATCACGTCACTGTCACTGGCAGATGGTCTTGTCATATCAGTCATTCACAGATAGGAACGCGCAGCTTATTGACAAAGCTCATAACATACTCAGTTGAATACATACAGGCAAAGTTTGATTGAGATGTAATCAAAATATATCGGACATCCATTGATACTTTTTTGGTGCTCCAAATGTATAAAACAGTTTCCTTTGCAGATAGGCAGTGCTTCAAATGTCGTGCACCCTAATGAATCACTGACCTCCTTTTCTAGACAACATGTGAGAAAAAATTCCAAGTGAAGTTAAATTTCACTGTACTGTAAGTTGTAAGATTGTTTACGTATTTAAAACTAAAAGGCAAAATTGCTAATATGTATGATTCATTGACAATCTTTGATAGAATATGAACCTTCACACTACCCTGAAAACAGCCCTCAACACTAGTGACTTGGCCAGGATTCAAATTCAAGTCTCTGATTTCCATGTTGGGAAGTAATTTCATGACAATTATCACTCTTGCAAAGACAGAAGAGGAGACTGTGGTCAGTGTTTCCTCTCTCTGCATTCCACACCTCCCGTGCAGAGATAGACAGTGAAAAATTCCAGGAACTCAGCGTCTGCTGCTTTATATTTTACTCAAAGTTTTTGAATTGTAACTTAAAACTGTTGCTATCTTCCTTGTCTTCATCATGTATTGCATGCATATAAGTTATACTTATGAATAAAAATGACAATTGAGCAACCGTATGTAACATGACACCGACAGACAAAATGTTACAACTTCTGTGTCTCAGCAGGTGAAACAAACAATGGAAAGGAAAATAGATGGTGAAAGAAGAAGCAGTGTGTAGATTCAGTCACTAAAACTAAAATTAGCAAATCCATAAAAAGAGAGAGCAAAACAAAAGAAAACCAGCAAAGGCTTCAAGTCGACAATTGTGGCTGATCGTTAAGCTCACCTTCCCATCAATAGCCAGGTTATGGTTACCCTGGCAACCAGTAGGGTTATGGCCTTATTATTATTAGAATAACTTCCAAGCATCCTGTTTTCTCCCTTCATTTATATGATTTTGCCTCTTCTTTGCACTGTACCACCAAAGTTTCCTTGATTTTTCTTGTAAAAGTACTCCCCCACAGATTATTTGGTGGGAAAAAGTTAGACTTAAGTTTTGGTTAGAAAACCAATTTTAAAAAAAGAACCCAGAAAGGATTTCTGCAAGAGGGAGAGTCCATTTTGTATATTTTTTCACTCAAAGTCATCCTACAATGTAGAGTATAGAGTTTTGGAGATCCTAAATTACCTATAATAACAAAATTGTGACCACATCAGTATTTTGGTAGGTAACCAATGAGGGATCAGATTATTCACCTGGTTTCAGCTCAATGCCAACCAATTGATGGGCAAAAGAAAATTTGTTCTAAGTTCAAGCTTCCCAATGTAGGCAGTAGGTTGCTGGGCCCTTCTACATCTGTTTCTTTTCTTTTACACTGAAGCTCTCTTCTCACTTTTTCCCCTTAACATTTGCATCCTGTTTTTGTTGTCTTATTTTGGTTCCAGTGATAGCTGCCTATTTCATGCCTTTTGGTAAATAACTCCAGATTACGAGTTAAACGTACTGAGAACTTTTGTACCCAAAGGGGTTTTAAAGATCCTGGATCTTCCTGGGTCCTCCTAGACCATGGCGCAGTTATGTAAGGAGAGATTTTATTTTTCTACCATTGTAAATCATCTGTCTGTGGTGTTGATATGTGTTTTGAGAGATGATAATTATTTTCAGTGTAAATCATCTCACTGCTGTTTGTGGTTTTATCTATTCCCTCTTTGAACTAATACTATCATCTTTCTTTAACCTTGGCTCCTCTATGACCCCAGTGTGTCATGGGGCCCTAAAAACATTCCAAATAATACTCTCTATCAGTCAGCAGTTTTGATATCATTTGGGTCTATTGTCTCTACCCAATGCAGAGTTTAAAATGAAGCTTCACAATCAGTTTTTTTCAACAGATCTGATTACAGGATGCTCCATTTACAACGAAACCCATGGAGAAAGGGGAAAAGAGAATACTAGACTTGGTCTCAAGTTAACCACAAGACTTGAACCAGTTTTGGTTCAAATGTAAGCATTCATTACAGGAATAGTCTATCAGAGGGTACGTTTTAAATGCATCACCTCACTCTGCATCTGGGCTTCTCTCATGTGTGTTGTGGGGCCCTAAAACCACCAATAAACAAACCAATCACTTTGCATTTAAGCATGTCCTTTATGTAAAAGAGTGGTGAATGGTATAGACATTGGTACCACCTACCTGTTGCCTTGATGCCGCGGCTCATTAAGGCAGCCTCCCTCAGGGAAGGGAAGTCTGATTCCTCCACAGGGGGCCCTGACTCCTCCCCAACCTCTTTGGACATGTTCCCTCCCTTTGCTGATCCTGGTAATGTTAACACAGTGATGAAATATTTTGTTAATGTTATAGTTATAAAAATAAAATTGTCAAAAATTTGTCAGGTTCTAGTTTTCATATAAACAGTTAAGCAATAATAACAAGAACATTGTCAAAATTTGGATCAGGTACAGTTTAACAGATCTTCATAGGGAAAAGTGTTACATTTATCCACAAGTACGGCTCATACTTGTCAGATTAATTTTGAGAGAAATATACCAATTGTTTCATTAAAATTCAACAAGAAATTACATCCACTACCAATTTTCATTCTCAAAAGTGGTCCAAATCTCAGATCTAATTAATCAATGAAACCAGAAAAAAAATTTTTAAAAAACATTATTATACCCCACATTCTATATACAACCATTAGCAAGATATATATTCAACATCATAATTTTGTCCCCTGTGAACCTGAAATCATAGCTAGTATAGAAATAAGAATTTTTGTCCTACTGACCACCACGGCACTTGTTGGCCCAATGTCCCTCCTGGCCACACTTGAAGCAGCGGTTGGATCCATAGCTCTGACTCCTAGAACTCATCTTGGCTTTCCACAGCTTGCGCTTCAGCTGGACACCAGTCAGCCCACCACCTGGCCAAAGACAGCAAAGCATATACCAGAAACCAATAATGATGGAGGCAAAGAAATAAAAGAGGTGGAAAACTTCTGACGTAGCTATGTAATACAAACACCACTAAATTTTGTTTTTTAAGAGTAGATTGTTAAGTGCAGCTGTTTAGAATTAAATTTAGTGTGAAATAGGACAAGAGTTCACTTTTTTTTTAATTTCATTCTGTGAAATAAAAAATCAGTCAGTGGAATCTGCATAAAGTCACACTTCAGGACCGAGAAAAAGTTTTGACTTTGAAGCAAGATTGACTTCATCAATTTGCAAGGATTTAAACCTTTGAATTACTGTACATTAAGTCACTTTATGCTTTTAAGGGTGTTTTGTTTTGTTTTGGTGTGCTTTTTTTATCAGACGAGGGCAAACGTTATGATGACAACAACAGCACAATGAGAAAAGGCACTTTGATTCCTTTTTTCCGCACCCAGTCCCATAGTTTTATGTTAAAGTCGTTGACTTCAATCAGAAACAATTATACTAAGATGAAGAAGGAAAAAAACTGGACCACTGCCTTGTGTTGACTTCAAGCGAGAGTTGACATGAAGTGAGATGACTTTATCCAGATTCTACTGCATTTTGTTTTTTATTACACTCCCCAAATGATATCATCATCAACAACAAAAAATAGGTCGCTGTATTTTGATGATATTCAGAAGGTACAAACAAATCTAAGATAATTTTCTTCACTTCTACCTAAAACATATGATGATAGGTTTTATCTTCCACTTCAATTCTTTATAGAGGTAAAGAATAAACAACCCCCTGCAAACCTGTCCGCCCACAACTTTGAAACTACTCAGTGAATTTGATTGTAACTTTACAATCTGATTCCAGTTTAAATGAATCTTATCAAACACAGTTTTAAATCTGCACACCAACTTCATGAGAAAGATTGCTAATTAATATTATCTAAAAAGGAAGAGGAAATATCTGTAACAACACTCAGATCAACATTGCTTACAATAATATTACCTAACCATTTTAATTAAATCCAATTATTTCCATTATCTGTCTTAATCAAAATAAAAGCCCACCAATTAGGCATTGAGCACTCTCTGATGACATAACATTATACAAAATGATAAGAGTAAGCTTATTAATACAAGATTTTTAATTGTGAGGGTTTTTTTCTAATAAGCATTGCTAAGATTCTGCAAGCATCAAAGCAATTTGCAAATTAACCCTATGTCCACAATGAGCCACAAAAGTGGCTTTCAAAATCAATTAAAAATACACCAAAAATATTTTAATCCCGGACAAAGAGGGTTAATGATTACATTTGAAGGCACAGAGATGTCACATATCTTATTCAAAGGGTCTTTCCAAAACTAAGATTGCATACAGTTTCAAGCAGATTTATCAGGCTGTCAATGAGAAACTGATCCTGTTATACAGATTTCTTACTGACCTTTTCGTCGGTAGCCTTTCCTTTTCATATTTAGACACACAAAGTTCTCATTCAGAGAAGCTGCATTTGCTTTCCTGAAAAACAAAAATTGAAATCCAATCTTTACATGCTAGGTTTGTTTAATGCAACCGGTGACATGCTATATAAAGACGACATCTTTAACTAAAGTCACATGGAATCTCCAAGGTAAGGCAAAAGTTGTATGCAGTAGGCACCCCCTCTTGACTCATAAGCGTCTGTGCTGTTACCATTATAAAATACTGAAGAAACATTTCATTAAGATTTAATTAAAAACCCTGCATGTAATCATGCATGAGCAGCAGTATTTATTAGTCAAATGCCCAGAAAGCAGAACTGCATGTCAACTGCTACTATAATGATGCAGATACTGCTAAAAATAACCATTTAAAAACAAAAGAAAAATGAGGACAAAAAATGTAAAACATAAACAAAATAGATAGTATTTTATTTAACTCTATCTTGATGTCTTTCTTTTAAAAAAAAAGCAATACAAGGACGGTGGTAGCATTTTCTTATTTTTATAACTTAACTATCTTTTTAAATTTAAGTTATGTATCTTTCCAACACAAGTATATTTACCATCGTTATGCAAGGAAGGTAAAAGAAACAAGCCTAAAAGAAATAATCAATAGATAGAAAACTTTCACTTTCTAAGCTTTTGATCAAATACGCACTATATCAGGCTACTTTTAAGTTCACTTTGCTAGGAGTACTTAAAACACATAATGTCTACAGACACGGGAAGCCCTGTTTCTGGTTACTCATCCAATGAGAGTATGTTGTCTAATTATAATAAGCCTATGAATACAGCAGATTGGAAAACTCTAATGCTTCATCTCTACAAATATCTAGATATTTTGACCGATAAAAAAAGTTATTTTCAGATATGTTCTAAACCTTTACTTTAAATCAATCTGTTTTCCTCTGGTATTGAAACTCTAAACTCGCATATCAAAGAGGAGATGGTAAGTTAAGAGCTTGCAAGCCTTTGCAAACTTTCTCTTTCAGTGGTTTATGGGATTATAATGACTAACGAGGCTAGAGCTGGCAATATTGTGAGAAACTTACAATATTATAGCTTTCAAATATGTATTATCTTATCTCATAAGTCAAATTTTAATAAATCCTAGACTCTAACATAGTAAAAGCTATGCTGAAATGTTGAAATTTCCCTAAAAATTAATTGGAAAAATTTAAACACTTTTCAACCAGATTGTAAGTAATGAAGTTGTTGGGGTTTTTTACCCTCTGCTGAAAAGTAGCTGAATTCAGACAAGAATTTTGAGACTTGAACAACAAATTGCTTAGTGCTTTATCTAATGTACCTATTCAATATTTTGTGCATTCATCTGTATAACTAAGAACAATAGGCTAAATAGCAATACAATTTTACACAGTTATAACAATAAAATAACCTTGATCAACAATACAGTGGGTTTTTTTACTCACCGCACCCGAGAAGTGCTGCTTTTCCTGGGAACTTTCTCTGCCCTGGTGACATTGTCTTGGGATGAAGTGGACATTGTCTGAAACACAAGAACACCTCATGAGAGTCTGTCTACAATTATCTGATAAATTGTTGGCTTTTTTTTTCAACTATTCCTGAACACACATATATTCAAACTATTACAAAAATTTTAACAGAAAATGGATAAAACCTTTTTTAAATGAAGCAAATGCCAGTCTGGGCAATTCACCCACTTGTGGGCATTTGGGGGTTTTGGTTGATGGTGGAGAATCACTAAATAGTATTAAAAACTTAATGCAATGAGCAATGCAAAAGAGAAGCACAAAAATTTTAGCCTCTTAAAGTAAGCTGCTGGCTTAAAAGGGGTTAGCAGCAATGCATAATATGTTGGAAAAGGGTGATGAGAACAACATAGTTTTCTTTTTTCTCAATAAAAGATATCAAATTCAATCTGCTCTTACCTCAGTCTGTTGTTCTTGTGCAACACCACCATGGTCATCATGGCTGCTTGTATGTCTAGACCTTTTAGGAGGGTGAGAGACATCAGGACAATTCTCTGCTCTCCGCTTCAGACTGCTTTCAGCTACCTCTGTACTTAAAAGATTTGCATCCTCTGGCAGCATTCCCCTGCCTTCTTGATTTATCCAATCTCGAGCTTTATCTAAGGTGTCTTGAGTACCTTGATTGCACCAACTATCTGTAGCAAATGATGGATTTGGTGCATCTCCAAAACTATTTGTTTTACTTTGCCTCACATTTTGACTTCTTTTACTTAGAGACTTATTTTCTTCCAGTTGTTTAACTGAGTCAGATCTGTTCCCTACTTTATCTCTACTTCTACTTTGAGAAACAAGTTCTGACGATGGTAAAGAAACACAAGTTTGACTTGTCCGTATCTGTCTCACTGAAGAAATTTGTTTGTTAGCTGGTACTGGTATATTTGAGTTTTCTGGTTTGCTAAGGACAAGATCCTGATGAGGTAGAGCTTCACATGTAGGGGAATGTGGGGAGGAGTTTTGGGGCAAAGGGTCCAACTCAACATTCTCCAAATGTGAGATATCAAAGGCTGCACTCATGAAGTGACTCGACTTCTTGGAAAAAACACTTGATTTCAACTGGCCTGGAGACATTGAAGATTTTAAGGTGGTTAAGGACGATTGTTTGTTTTTGATTTTGGTCATTTTCTGAGCCTGTTTGAAAATACTTCCAGTCAGGGAAAAATCGTCATCAGGTGACTCTGGACGAGAAAGGCTGATGGCAGCAGAATGACTTTCAACTATTTCCTTTGCCTTGTATTGCTGCACAGGGCAGTCAGAAATTTCTGTTGGGTCAGTAACCGCAGGGACATTAATCTCTCGTCTAATGTTCTGTTGACAGTGAAAAAAAACAAACCACAAGTGGTGATTGCTTGTGACGATACTCTTTCTTTACAGTCTGAACAGAGATAGCATTCCACACAATACCCAACCTGATGTTTTCATGTCCTTCTCATTTAGCTCAATTCAGGCTTCGTTTGTTTGTTTATTGGGGATTTTAGGGCCCCACAACACATTAGGGTCATAGAGGAGCCCAGGGTAAAGTATGATAGAATTAGTTCAAAGAGGGCACAGATGAAACCACAAACAGCAGAGAGATGATTTAAAGTAAAAAATAAATATCATCTCTCAGAACACATATCGACACTGCAGAGAGATGATTAACAATGGCAAAAAATATCTCTCCTTACAAAAGTAAGCATTGGCCATCACCCATAACAGCATTATGGTCCAGGAAGACCATGGATCCTTTGTGGACAAAAGTGCTCAGTACATTTAATGTGTGACCCTTGAGTTATGTATCAGAAGGGATGAAATAAGGGATGACTACTGAAAGCTAAACAAGACAACAAAAACAAGATACAAAAGTTGAGGGGGAAAAGTTAAATGAGAGCTTCAGTGTAAAAGAAGAGAAACAGAGGTAGAAGTGCCCACCAGGGACAACCACCAACCGTCCGCAATTCAGGATTTCAAAATTTTGAAAATGTACTATCATATTTATGTGCTTGACATTGACAGGATGTTTAATGCTCTAATCTAAATACCCCGTAACAGAACAAAACCAGTTATGTAAGAATATCACCTTTGATATGTTCATACGTGATTTAGAATAGTTATACTGCATTCAAAAGCATGAGCATATACAACATCCATTATCAACATAAAACAGTCGAAAAGAAAGACTTCAGAGGTAACTTACATTCTTGGTATGCTTGGCTATTACACTAGTGCGGAGCCCACAAGTTTTCTCACCTTATTCTTCACAGCCTTGCCACCATTCTGATCTTTTGAGGAAAAGAGGGAAGCTTTGCTGAAGAGTTTGGATCCCAGTGTGTCTAGGGAGCTTGTCCGCTTGCCTGGCGCAGACTCTCCAACCCCTCCATCACCTCTGTCTGCTCTATTGTCAGCTTTGGGTTTCCTGTTAAACTCCTTGCCCCAGACTTCAGACTCAGACTCATCCGTTCTAGACTTATTCCCCTGGACAGGACAAACAATAGATAGAGAGCCTTAAAAGATAAGGAGAACTTTGACTTAGGCCTATTTTAGTAAAAGAAAAAATCATTACTAGTTTTATTACGATTTGCATTCCTCACAAGATGGAGGTCCAAAATTAACAAAGCTATCAAAATCTTCTAACACAATACAATCTCAGAACTTACCTATCACTGATTAAAACACTATAAGAGACTCTATTAACCCTCCTATCTCAAACCAAAAGCACTTAAACAGACCAACCAAATATCTTATGAAAACCAATTGCTTTTTATTCGTTTAGATAGGTAAGGATCTGATACAGCTGTAACAATATGTGTTAAAATAAAGAAACTGGCATTATATTTGTATGAAATATTTTTATCAGCAACATGCTGCAAGCTAAAACTTGGGGTAAATCAAAATGTCAGGTCCAAGCCCAAGATGTGCAAAATATAGAAAAATCTTATTATCATCTTTCTTCTAAAAAATGTCTTATACAATGGAGCATGCTAATAAAGAACATTCTTATAGAGAACTGATGTTCATAAAGAACAGTTTTTAAGCACCTCATAGGGAGTAAACACATAAATCCTGACTGATATAGATATCTACTGATACAAAGAACTCATTTGGTATTTTCAAACCTGTTTCTCATATCAGTGCTCTACTCTTGTTTCCAACTACATATCCTATAAATCAGGGATTGGAAAAAATAATTTGAATTGAATACTTTGAAAGAATAAAGTAATATAGCCTTGCAACAAATCATCTAAGAACATACTCTCCCAACTAGCACTGCTTCAAAAGATCAATAAAACATTCATATTCACAATTACACTATCTTTGTAATCCCCATTGAGACAAAAATTTTACATTCCACCATTGGCTAGTTTTTAAGTGCCTACAACAGAACAAAGGAGAAGAAATTCAAAATGTAATACCTTTTCTTCCTCTTTTGGCTTCTCAAGCTTTTTCTTCTGGATGAAATAAGTTTTGTACTTTTCTGAGAGAAAAAAAAAAGGTCCTCATTGGATAGATCTGTCTTTATTCAGTCATATAGTGTCACAATATCAATCATTTTCATAGGGCAGACTGGAAAATTATACTAACTGTAAAAAAAAAAAATTTCTCAGGACAAATAATTTTTTTGTTTTAAAAGACTGAGGAAACTTCCCTTGAAACAAGATGAAAGAAAGACATTATTGGTCTGTTGTTTTGTTCTCAGTTACATGTGGTCACAAATTCAATGAGACTTTTTCAGTATCTTTCTATTACGAAAGCAGTTTGTTTTTCTACAAAAGATGTGCAAAAGAAACTTTCCTTCAAACTAGATCATTGATTTCAGTATCTGATTTTAGCTGGGGAAAAAAATTAAGCTTTCAGTGATGCCCATTCCACCTCTGAGATGAATTAATGCGCTGATGGAAATTAAAACAAGATGAATTTGTGGCAAAATTCAAGGATAAAAGAATCAAGAGTGGCGCTCTATGGGTCACCCTTCAACAACTTATATAAACACTGCGCTATTCTTCTAACGGCATGAAGATGGACTGTACTTCAACACGATAACGCTGAGTCTCATAAAACCAAAATCAGATTACCTCAAAGAAAAAGGTATCCATGTTTTGAAATGGCTATGGTTATCATCAGACATGTCACCTAATATATTTATTGATGAATATACAAAAAAAGAAACAAACCAATAATATATCTATTCAACATTTATGGGATGATTTTAAGAGACATGTTCAAAGGAGAAATGACAATCACAATGACAATCTTGATGACTTAGCCATAGCCTTGCAAGATGAGTATGAAGCAATTCCTAAAACAACATTTATTACGCTGACGAGGCCCACGTGTTTTAATTCCAGACAATCAAAGAAGAAAATGTTAGCCACATTCATTACTGACTTCTGTTGGCGACCATTCATGGTACATTGAATTCAGACTAAATTATTATTTACCTTCTTTCAGTCAAATTCATGAAATTCCATTAAATTGTTTGTGAAAAATTTCAAAACCCATTTGAACAGCCTTACTGATATCAACCATAAAGAAAGCTCATTCCAAAATATAAATCCTCAGGTTTAAACTCAGATTTGCATGGTCATCTTTTGACCAGTCATTTAATTGCTGTAGATAACTTTTATTGAGTTCTTCACATTTATTAAATTTTAAAATCAACCATATAACTTAACGACTTCATAGTTCAGCTTTCATTTGATGACATGTTTGTTTATATTATATAAACAATTTTCATCACAGTTCACACTTTGTAGTAACTCTATTTGTGTTGCTAAAGATATACTCACAAATAATGAGGCATTTAAATCATATATTCCAATACAACATAAAATCTGCATACCTTTGATGTCAGCTGGGGCCTGGTCTATATCTTCCTGATGACAATAAACAGTGTGCAAAACGCTTGTAAGGCATAATAAAAGTGAAGCATTAATTTGTTAATTGCTTGTCTTAGGGCACCATATCACAAATAAAATAATCATTCTTAGATAAAAATCATTGTACATAATGAGAAAAAGTAATATAATAATAATAATAATAGTAATAATAATAATAATAGTAATAATAATAATAATAATAATAATAATGCACATTTATATCGCGCAAAAACTATCCCCACCTTGGCAGCAGGCTCTAGGTGCCAAATTAAAATTAATTAAAAACAAAAACAAAAAAAAACAATTTCCCAATTGGTCACATCCTTGACATTTCAAGATAAAATTAGAACAACTTAAAAAACATTTACTAAAGGTAATACAGCTTACACAAAAGAGTGGAAATCCCCAGATAAGCAGGAAATTATCAGCACTTAAAAATGCAACTGACCAACAGCAAAAAAAAAAAAAAAAAAAAAAAACAAGGCACAACTTGCAGCATATTAGGCCTGGTTTTGGTTGAAATAATGACAGCTATGTTCTTTTATGAATATAAGTGAGCACTTCAACCAATTCTATATCAATAACTCTACACAGAGAGAGCAACCTATCACTCCTGAGTTGGGTGAGAAAAATGGATTAAAATTTTTTGAATGAAAAAAACAAGTGAGAGTCCAGGATGAACTTAACCCACAGTGTTCGCCTTCCAAAGAGAAGTTAAATTACAAAGACATGACTCTAATAGAGTTTACAACCTTGTTTCTTTGAACACTTTAAGGGCAAAAAATTCACTTTTAGATTTCAGAATTCAGGAAATAATTTGCTTATGAATATCTTCCCAATTTAATAAATTCAGGCTTAAGCAGCAACATTTCAAGGGTCAAGGTCCATCTCAAAGAGGGCTCATATCCATTGAATTTATGCTCATAGCCCTTGCTTTAAAAATACACAATTCCTATCCAACACACTACCGTCACCAGAACCACCCATGTCACATTTTCATTTTCTCTCTGTGTGTTGGTAATGGTGTTCTCTAGGACAGTCTCAATTCAAATAATTTCGCAGTGAAGGAGGGAGGAAGACACAGAGAGAGTGCATGTGTGTGTGTGTGCTTGTATGTGCTGTGGATGCTAATAGCAATGGGGACCCATGAATTTTTACGTCAAATTTACTTCTCTTATGAATTAAAATATGATCTCTTTAACAGGAATCAGACGGTGGGAGCATTGACAGGTTTTCCTAAAACGGGGACAGAACTGATGGTTTGTAACAGAAATAAGACAAGTCAGCATTAAAAATAGATTAATTACAAAGGCCCTTTCTGTTTTTTCACATCACTGACTTGTATTCCAATCAAAACCTAAACATTTGCAGTTTTTGTGTGTTTTTGTACAAGTTTATTTCTTTATTTTGTAAGTGTTTTGTGTGAGTTTCAATTTCCTGAGATACTAGTAGGCTTGAAATTTGGAATTTTATACGCAATTGCAGGCAATAAACAGTAAATGTAAGTTTGAGTGTGTTTCTAACATCATGTGAATGACTGCAGACAGAGTCTCTAGTGATACTAAACTTTATATTTACACTGATAATGGAGAGTAGTAGTCAAGAAGAATTTTTTGTTCCCCTTCTCAACAAAATCATTTTTTCCCAACATTTAATTTAAAATCAATCTTCTTCATCTTAAGACGATTTTATTCCCTTGAAATGATATCCAACATGATAGACTTTATAGGCATACACAAGCCGTAAAAATGATTATGTTGAAGGCACTCTCACTTCCCTCAGCAGACAAAAAAATTATTACCGGAAAACCAGGAAAAAATCCACATGTTAAAGAGTTGAGTATTGTTTATTTTTTACACTCATTATTCTATTTATTTGCCAGTCCCTAATTTTTACTCTTCACGAATGCATTTATTCACTGAACATCAGCTGTGTTTGTGAAACAAATATCCCTGCATGGATTAAATAGGTTTACTATTAATAATACTTTTTTATTATTATTATCATTATTATTATTATTATTATTATTATTATTATTACTATTATTATTATTCTCATTATAACTATCCCTGTTTATTACTTAGCATTCAACTAGGCACTGCTCCAACGATTGAATTAATTTTGTCTGTTTCATTCTATAATCTAATTACAAAACTCAATTGTTATATAGATTTCTCACCTCCATTAGAGCAGCTTCATTTCCTAGAAAGTTCCTCATACTTTTTTCCAGTGCTAAAGGGATCTCTTCAGGTAAAAGGTTTCCAGGTAAAGGAATGTGCTACTATCATTATAATTTTCACCAGTATACACACAAAAATTTGATGTCCTTTTACCTTTGCAGGTTTTCTTCTGTGCACCGTGTGGAATGCTGCTTCCCATTCTTTTAATTCTTTCCGGATCATTGACAGATCCACACACAGACTGTCATCCATCACACAGACGTCTCAGTGACTGAACAAAAAAAATAGCATGAAGGGTTGAAACTTCAGAGACTCTTTTCTTATTTTCACACAGAGATGCCAAAATGCAATGCTGCTGCAGTGACATGCAATGTATAATAATGTAATAAAAAGTGACCTTAAAACACTATTTTCTCCACTATGCCTGCAGATTCCTTCACCAACCTCTCCTTAATAATTATGGCAAGAGGTCTCATATAAGCTCTTATTCCTTATTATAACTAAAGAAAAAGGTTGATTCCATGCCCACATATAGGACAAAGAAAAATTCCAAATGTTTTTTTTTTTATCAGCACAACAATATCACAAGCACTTTCTAGAGGGCGAGTGAAAGGGAAAAGAACACAAGGCCAGCCAACAAGAAAATGTCTAGATGACATTAGTTCAAAGGACAGAGAGGAGTGGCATGTCATGTCAAGTCGATCTCTTCCTATGAAATGACACCTAAAGTAAGTAAGTTAGTGTGTAAAATAACAGTAAATTTCTGTACTTTTATTGATCCCGTAAGACATATAATTTGTGTTTGTTTTTTGTCCCACAGAGAGATTGGGAGAATCAGGATGTCAGCACACAATGGTGTCGGCATGGGAGTCTTGACACCTGACCAAATGAGCCAATGAGCCACACGATCTAAACCAGGATCTGAATTTAAATCTGTTGTGGCTGTATAGGTGTTTGACATACACTAAAAAACAGACAGTTTTCCTCAATCGATCATCATTTTGGAATCTTATCAGTAGAGAACTGAATAATAATAATAATAATACATAACATTTCTATAGCGCAAAACCAAAACAAGATTATATCGTTCTCTTTCTCTCTCTCTCTCTCTCTCTCTCTCTCTCTCTCTATCTCTCTCTTTCTCTCTCCTTCTCTCTCTCCCTCTCTCTCTCCCTCTCTCTCTCCCTCCCCCACATGATCATTTACTGTGTGAAAACATGTAAAAGAATACATTATAATCAGCATACTAAGTTAACCAAGTAAAGAGGGAACTACAAATTATTTAAAACCAGAGGATGACCAACTTTCAATCTAAAAATAAGTAGATGTTAGGTAAAAATGTTTCAATTTTGACTTAAAACTCTGCAAGGTTGGCTGGTTCCTCACTTGAAATGGAACAGAGTTCCAGATCTGTGGTCCCAAGACTGAAAAGGATCTTGCCCCATAAGATTTGTATTTATAAGAGGGAACTACAAGTTTATTAAAATCAGAGGATGACCTAAGAGGCCTTGCAGGGGAGTAGATTTTGAAAAAGTCTGTAAAATAACTGGGAGCATGTCCATTTAAGGATTTAAAAAGCTTTTTGATGATGCTTTATGGTTTAAAATTGATGATACCAAAACACATTTTCTGCAATATTAAAAACACCGAATTATTGCTATTCGAACGAACAAAATCTTAAAATGTTCAGTTCTCTACTGATAAGATTCCAAAGTGATGATCGATTAAGGAAAACTATCTGTTTTTTAGTGTATGTCAAACACCTATACAGCCACAACAGATGTAAATTCAGATCTTGGTTTAGATCCCACCTCTTGCATTTAGAGCCACCCAAACTTTCAACACATTCATGGACATAAAAATTATTAAAGTATAAAAGTGGGTTGTTGGGGGTTTTTTTGGTTTGTTTTAGAGGGGGGGGAAGTTCAGTGGAATAGACTTTCTAGACATAATATATAAAAAGTATAGAAAGAAATAGAGTTATGGGATGGCAGCGGATTCTTAGCATCCTTTTTCCTCTAATCTGTTGTAAAAAATGAAAAGCATCATAACCAACTGACTCACCAATGTGTGTGGAATAAAAGTATTTCAAAAGCTTCAAAGTTATATCTTAACTTATATTTTGCAAGAAAACACTTAAATATTGATAGTTTTTCACTTTCTGTCTCATATAATTTGAAAATTATCCTTAAGATGAATTTGTCTAAGTAGTAGGCATACCTGACCTTAATGATGATGAAAATAATACTATAAATGACCCTAAAGCCAAAGCTAACATACTTAACGAT
>JBCIKM010215872.1:0-12588 GCA_039654465.1 Melibe viridis | reverse complement strand
TCTGCTCTCTAGAAGTCTACGGTTGTGGGTATTCGTGCACTGGCTGAGAACAAAAGCCTCCAAATCCTGAGTGCCAGTTGAAAATTCTACCGACTCCGACTCTGACTCTGGGGCTGAATCACAGAGAAACAAAAGCACAAAATAATCACACACACAAAATACAGACAAACAAAAAACACACACAACATACAAAAAACACGAATACACACAGAAATTAAACACACAAAAACAAAAAGTATTTTAGAAAAATTAACTTGGTAACCCAGCTTTGAATAACGCTTCACACATGATTTTGACTAATTTTGCGTTGCTGATTAAGAAAATCTTATTATTTTTTTTATTTCATCAATATTTTGGGAATTTTAGGTCTTTATTTTATACTCCCCCTGAAGCAACATTAAAGAAGTCTTCTATGGTGGCTGACATCCACCTTCACTCAGCTGAACTGTCAGTTCCCCTGCGGGCCAACATCTGGCTGCTCCCGATATCTGGGGCGTGAGTTGAGAATCCATCAATATAGATTGGATTTCTCATTTCCACGCTCAGGTCCATTCCGAAATCCATGGGCCACCCATGTTTTTGTCGATACCGTACAGTTTGTGGACTGGCCACCTGAACGTCTAAATCCAGCATTAAACACGAGCTGTGTGTATAGGCCTATGTAATATAGTGTCGTCACGTTTGAAGAGAAAGAGAGACAGACAGAGAGAGAGAGAGTAGGCGGGAAGTGACTGAGAGAGAGAGGGAGAGAGTCTATAACAGTGCGGCTATGTAAACAAAAATATTATGTAGGCGCATGGTTGTGTTAATTTGTTTATCTGTTCCAAAGTAGAGGCTGCTTGAAGCTGGGTCGTCATTGAATATAAAATACCGTGGTAGGAGTATGTAAGCTTTCATAAGGACAAAGGAACAAGTATACTGGACATTTTGGGTTACCCCTTCATCAACAGGATGAAAAAATAACATAAAACACAAATCAGCAACATGGAGAAATCGTGATAATGAGATCAATGGGTCGTGGAAAAATGAGAGTGAATGAGAGGGACATTGGGTTAAATATGAGCATGCAAAACCCAACCATCATCATCCTCATCTTTGTCACCATCATCCTCTTCTTCTACTTTTTTTTCTTGTTCTTGTTCTTGTTCTTCTTCCTCTTCTTCTTCATCACCGTTGTCATCATTACCATTATCTTCATCATCATCGTCATCATAATCGTCGTCATCATCATAACCACCAACACTCTCTTCTTCCTCACACTCTTTGGCTTTCTGCAGTTCATCCCCATCCTTTTCTTCCCATTCCCTGCCCTCTTACTTGTCTCTCATACCTGTCCCTGCATCTTATCTCTTACACACCCTTTATCTACTGCTTTTCATTCTTCCATTGTGTCCTTTCACACACCTACTCCTTACAACCCCTTTCAATACTTATAGTTATCAGTTATTGGGAGAAAGAGGGGTAGTGGGGGGAAGAGGGGCTCTTACTCTGTTGGTCTTGATAAGACTAAGTGAAGAAAGTGTCATTGCCTTATGCAAAAAGAGTAGTGCTCTTAGGCAGCGACTACTGTATTATTATTATTATTATTATTATTATTACTATTTTATTTAGTATTATTGTTATCATTATTATAATTAGTAGTGTCATTATTAGTATTGCAGTGGTCACTGTATAATAGACCAGGGTGGTCAGCTGGCTTGAGTTGAATTTCCTTAATCAGATAATTTTCTGAGATGGAAAATATTAGTGATTTAGCTTTGCACAGCCACAAGCCCATTAAAAATCATGCTCTCTTGGGTGTCTTGTATCATGCTATAAGAGGGTAAATTTTCATTGAAAAAATCTTGTTTCTAAACGGTGCTCTTCAATGGATAGTGCACTTAGGCACCCTGTTCTCAGGCAGCGGCCACTACCGTATTATTATTGTTATTATTATTATTATTATTATTATTATTATTATTATTATTATTATCATTCTTATTGTTCTTTAATCATTTTATTATTATTATTATTATTATTATTATCTACGCCCTGTGGTAAATCGGCTCATTGGTCTTTCTCAATGAGGAGATACCACCAAAAGCAACAGCACTTATTGTTTGGCTTAAGTTCAAGTAATACCCTTTTTGTATCACTCATCATGCCACACAAGATTAGGCATGGTGGACTGATCATTTGCCTGCCTTCATTTCTTGTGATCCAGAGTTTTACCCAGTTTTATCAGTATTTTAATTTGCACTTCTTTCTCATAAAAGAATTCTATCTTAATCTTTTCAGCAATCTATCAATTCTGATTTTGCCAACTCATCTGATTGAAAAAAGAATAATAAAAAATAAGGAAAGGAAAATAAAAGAAGTAATAAGTTTTGTCTTATATCATTACACAAAAAATGTAAGAGATGGATGGTTGCTTCAGCAATCACAAATGTAGACAACTTGTGGGTTTAACAATTTTATTGTTTGAAGAATTTTGAGTCTGAACTTTATTTTTTAGATGAGTGCATATGTCTGACTACAACAACAAAAACAACAATAAAGCCTGTGTAAACCCCAAAACCTCAACTCTTTTTGTTCATCCACAGCTAGAGCCAGGGTGAGAAAAGATTACAGGCAACATGTCTAGGCTGGTAAGAAGTTGTGAAGTTTATATATATACTGATTAAAAAAAAAAAAAAAAAGAAGAGAAAAACATAAAGGCCTAGAAACATTTGATGTAAATGAGATATTCCATTGATGTTGAACAGAAGGAAAACTGAAGACCGAAAAAAATATTCAAGGGTGTAAATTGACTTGGAATGAAGCGCATTTTGTTTTTTTAATTCTGTTAGAAGTAAAAGATTTATCCATGAAATAATGAAATATGAGATGATCTTAAGATTTTGTATAATTATATCTCATTTGTTCAACCAGATTTCTTTAGTTGTTGGCATGTACGTAGGAATTGTCATGGATCAAAATTTCCAGGTGAGTTATGTCATTTGTAATGTAATATTAATAATACATTTATACAGCATGAAATCCACATAGAGTGTTCTTTTGTGCTTACAGTGACGTAATCACCAATCAGCTGTGGTTGATGATAATTATTGTCATTGTTGGAACACCATGCAAATCTGCCTATAGCAATGACTGCACTAAGCACAGAAAATTCCAAATTAACATGAGCACATTGGCTTAACTGGTAAGGCGTCTCCATGCTGAAGAGTGTGGGTTCTATTCCTGCCGGTGCCATTGTGTTGTGTCCTTGGGTAGGGTACTTTACCAAACTTACCCCGTAGGTCCCCCTGTTTGTAATCAATGTTGTCACTCTGTCCAAAAAATTGTAACATGCCAAACAGGTGTCTTGTCTCGTCATACATGTTATATGTTCGTTGTCTGCCAGGAATGAAATGGTATTGTAAAGCGCTTAAAGCACCCAGGTGGATATGTGCTATATAAGTGGTATCTAATATTACCGTTATTATTAAAGCACCAGGATCCTAGGTGGTAAAAGGATTGATTGCAAAATGCATGTTATGGTTTAGGTTGAGACATACCTCAGCAAAGTAAGGTAGATGCAAGGACTTTGCTTCATGCTTCCTCCACACTGATCTGTCCTCATCATTTATCGTTTTTAGTTAGTTTGTCACACATGGTACTTCTTCAAGAGTGAGTTGATGCTAGAAAAGTGACTATAGAAGATTTTGTGAATGTCTCAAATAGTCATTTTTGCCTGCCTACCACATTGCGTTATAAACTGTTTTTAAGGTTATGTGAAGTTTTCCTTTTTCTCCAATAGGTTCCCAAAATGCCAGTTCCCACACAGCTCATAGAGCAGATAAAACAACTTACAGGGAGTATTGGTGGTGACGACAAGAAAAAGTGATGGATAAAAAGATGCTGTTACATGGTTTTAGTCCTAAATCAATACAAGATGTCAGTGCCTTTTCTTATTTTCTATATCTTTTTCCCTGATAGGTAGCAAACTTTTTCAGCAATTTGAAAGAGGTCTTCTCATCTCCACTATACCATCATTGGTTATGATTGTTTTCCCCCTCAAGGCTCATCCTCAGCTAAACAAAAGGGAACCAGTGCTACTTTCATTGTTGTTCATTTACTGATGACTGATGAACCAAAATTTATGGTTGCTTGAAAATGTATAATTCTGAAAGGTGGGCTTTTTTGTTTTTTAATTTGCCCTTCAATTTATTTTGCCAATTTGAACATCTGGCTTAGGTAGATAAAATTGGTTCATAAGTTTTGAACATTTTTTAACTCATTGATTTAAATTTGATCGTCTTACAGGCAGTTGATTTTTTTTTTTTTTTTTCTTTTCTGGAATTAAAATTTTGTTTGGAGGATTTACTAACTGTTGATTTTAGGGTATTCTCTACTAAAGATATTCCTTGGAGTAACAGATTTGTTTTTGTTTTTTTTGACAGTATTGCCTTTATTGGTTAATAGTAAAGTGCAACCATTTTGTAAATTGATCTCATTGAGCATTCCTGATGTCCTGAAAGATGAGGAGGAAATCAATTTAAGGTGACACTCAGTCTTCTCAGATAATGTGTTAGCAATTCTTTTTTCTTTTCTCATTGAATTCCTTAAAATCACAAATTGAATAACGTCCAGGATATCTGACATTGTTTCTCTGCTCAGGAACTTTTTTATTTTTTTAGAATTTCTGAAATGGATGCTGATCATAAAGCAATAATCCTCCTTGTGTAATGAAAGGGAATTTCCTTTGAGTTTAGGAAATACAGGGTGGTCCAGAAAAAACTTATACATTTGTTTCTTATCAATGAAATGATGAGCCAAAAATCTAAATTGCGAGGAAATGAAGTTCATTCTAAAATAATTTTTTTAATATATTTATAGCTTTCAAGCGATTTCTAAAATGTAACACATTTGTAGAGAGTTTCAGAGATTCCACTGGACATAATGTTGGAATTGTCGTAGTGTTAAATTACCAACACTGACAGAAGATACTATTGAACGTTATTTGTCTGAGCTGATGACCTAGGGTATATTTGGAGCTGTTCTTGATTCTAAGCTCGATGCTGTAGGAATCATGAGCTCACTGCTTTTGTGGAAGAGTCTTCACAACAAGTTCAGCCACATTTGTCAGTTTATCAATGGAATCAAATCTGTTTTGGACAAATTTATTCTTCAGGCAGCCCAAAAAGAAAAAAAACAACTATAGGGTTCAATTCTGGGCAGTGGGACGCCCAAATGAAGATGGCAAGAATACTGAGACTGACAATTTGTATTTGAAAATGTCCTTGCAGACACTTGATTTTGACACATGTGGGTTTGCTGCATCTTGCGTAAACCATTGTGATTGTCGGAAGATGTTATGTCCATAATGTCGGATATTATCACTACAATTCCACCATCAAGTCTTGTTGGATTTTTGAAAGGTGTGGTCCATCTTATGTAAGTTTTTGGACATTTTGCAAATTGCTTAAACAAGGCGCATTTTTTAAAATGCCTCTCTCAATGTGTCACAATTGAGTACCCATTTGAAAGTTATATCAAACTAATTCTTTTTAAATGAACTTCATTTCCCCCAAATTTCAAATTTGGAGCTCAACATTTGACGGATTTATTTAAAAAACAAATGCATCAGTTTTTTTGGGGGACCACCCTTTATGTACAGTTACAGCAGATACTTTGTGTGCTAGTGATAGGGTGTATTCATGGTGTATGAATGTCTGTATGCATAGTTTGCATGTGTGTTTATGTGAATGGTTTTTCTTTATTGGTTGCCAACAAAAACTTCCTTTACTTTGGGAGACTATAATTTCATATTGCTGTTATTGTTTCAGTTGGAACCTATCATATTTGTATGGTCTTTTTTGTGCAACCTTATGGAAGTTCAGAAAAAACATAAAAATTGATTTGCTGTTTATTAAAAAAAAGCAAGTGTTTTGAGTTAGTATAATATTCCCTGCAAATTGTGCTTTTTGTCTGCCTCAAGTGAAGAATTAGAGCAACTAAGAAATTGAACTGGATAGAAGCATCTAGTGTTTTGCAACAGAACAGAAAACTTTACAAGATTTTTTTTTTTGTAACTGAATTAAAGTGGATCAAGAGAGCATTTTTCTTCCATTTCATCATTTTCATCATGTGGAAATTCAGCTTTGGTTGGTTTGGAAATTTTATCTCATCCTAAGGTAGAAATTCCTCCTGAAGCCATATTTCCAAAAAATGAAAATTAAATGTCACCATTAACATATAGTTAGTTTCAACCTCATGAAATTATTTCATTGTTAGGTGTCGGAAAAAATCAGATGATTTTTTTATTCTATGTTTTGAGTGATTTTTGTTCTTGATCACGAGTTCACAGAAAGTACAATTTACAGTGATATGGCCTCAACAAACCTATTCTGTGTTGAAAACTATCTGCAAACTATTATATATATGAATATTTTTCTGTGAAATTCGCTAAGAATGTAAAAAATGGTTGTTTCATAAGTTTTCATTATAAATCTAATTAAATCAATGCCAAATGCCAGCAATAAGCAAATGAAGAAAAGAGGAGCTTGCATTAGAAATAGATGAAAATGAACAGAAAATAGTAAAGGCACAGTGCCGAGGTGAGTCAAAGCCATAGAGAGAAAGGAAAAAAACATGAAGTCGTCGGAGGAGGGAATCGAACCCAGGACCTGCCACGGCACCAATTCATCTGGCCACTGCTAGAATAGCGGGCTTACCAACTGAGCCATCCGCCACCCTTTAAAAAATGGTTTCAAGCTAAGCGATAAACCTGTGTTGCTGACATTGTCTTCCGCAGGAACAATTCACTCAGATCAAACGTAAACAAACAAACACTGTTTTGGTTGTCCCCTCTCTCAACCAAAACAGTGTTTGTATGTTTACGTTTGATCAGAGTGAATCGTTCTTGGGTTTTTCAGCAGAAGTCACTGTGAGCATTACGGGTTTATCGCTGAGTTTGAAACTACTTTTGAAAGGGTGGCGAATGGCTCAGTTGGTAAGCCCGCTGTTCTAGCAGTGGCTAGGCAAATGGGTGCCGTGGCAGGTCCTGGGTTCGGTTCCCTCCTCCAACGACTTCCTGTTTTTTTCCTTTCTTTCTATGGCTTTGACTCACCTCGGCACTGTGCCTTTACTATTTTCTGTTCATTTTCAATGCCAGCAATATGAAGTTATGATGTCTCGTAAATTAGAGTTTTTTCCCTTTCTTAACTGGTGCTGCATTTGCAGGATGTCAAAAAACAAAAACAAAAAAAAAACCCTCGAATATTTCATCATCAGTCAATCCTGATTCTTAAAACATTTTTGAACGTATCTATATGTTTTGGGTTTTTTTGTTGTTTTTTGTTGGGTTTTTTTCTTTTTGCCAAAAGGCAATGGCTTGTAAATTTTATCATCAAATTTCTAATTTCTAGTTCAGACTTCCCTTTTTTCTGTCAGAAAACTCTACTTCTTATTACATTTCATATAACCAATCTACTGTTCATCCATATTTCAAATATCTTGGTTGCAAAATGATACAGTACAGAAAAATTCTGAAAATATTAAGTTTTGCTGAAGTGCTGCAGATATCTTTCTGGTTAATTTTTTATTCACCATCAGGCATTTCTTTGAAGGTATTTGTGTGTGTGTGTGTGTGTGTAGGTCCTGTGTATATCTGATGCGTGAAAAAAATGTCCTAAGCAGTGGAATATTACAACTTTATTCCTGTCTTTGATTATATTTATTATATTTTATTCAACCAGTGTTAATAAAAGACTAGGTATGTCATGTAGAGTGAATATCATGGCTACAGAAAACAACTCCTGGTAAAGAATTTGTACAACTGAAAAAATTAGTGAAGATAGAAACATCTAGTGTTTTGGAACACCAGAGAATACTATTCAATATTTTGTTTATTGTATTCAAAAGGATAGGGCAAAAGGTTTTTCTACAGTGACATCATTTCTATTGTATTGAAATCAGACTGGGGCAGATTTTGACGTAAAAGTTTTGTCTCATTTTCTTTAGCCAGAACTATGCCCAAGTATAATTTCCATTCAATGAAAATGACGTGACCATCAAACAAGATTGGTTGCATATAAATACTTGAGTATCTGTCTTATATGTTGAAAAAAACCCTTAATGTTTTTATCCCACCAGATTTTTGAGTAGTCTAATTTTTTTTTATCAGTTCATGTTAAAGCAAAATTGTCTCCATGCAGCTATGTTATTGACTCAACATACCTAGTCTTTGACAAACACTTGTATAAATCGTAATGAGGAATTGTTTTTCACTAAATTTCATGCAGATGCACAGAAAGGAGTGCATTATATGTATGATAAATTCCAGTCGAATCAATGGATGGGACAGCAAGGTACAGACTCTCAAACTTCGTTTTTTTCATGCGCCCGAGAAAACCTGTGTGGAAATAAAAGGCCCAAAATCAGCTTGCTCAAAAACTGTGTCATGATTAACATAGTTTAAGAAAACTCAACATAAACATTCAGTAACATCTTAATTTTACTTTTGCAAAATGTACTGCAGTTATAGACAAGTGATATTTGACCATTTCATTAGGAATACCTGCAAAATGCCCATATCTTACACATCAGAATCACTTCTTGGTTACATGGCAAACGTTGGTAGAGTGAGATCAGTTCTATTGAACATTATGGCACCAAAATTAACTCATCATCAAGTGAAACTAAAAGACATGTTGAATCAGATCTAGAATGTATAAAGAGTAACATTGTTTGAAAATTTGATGTTTTTTTTGTTTGTTTGTTTTTTGTTTTGTTGTTTGTTGTTGTTTGTTTTTTGTTTTTTTTTTGTTTTTGTTTTTGTTTTTTTTTGGGGGGGGGTTCGAAAAAGATTGTTTCCTTTATCTAAGTTTTGTGTCTAATTTGATATACTGTGCCAGTTTGCTTATTCATACTTTGAGGCTCCATAACCAAAAACAAAAAAACAAAAAAATTCAAAAGATACAGATGTGAAATTTCAACTCAGTAAATGAAATTGCAAGAATAATTTGTTCACAATTTTCATAGTTATAAAACCAATAACATAGCTTCAGTAAAGCTGTGAGCGAAATGCCCTCTTTAGGGTCTTGCCCTGAAGTCTCAGGTATTCTTGATAAGATGGTCATATATCTCACTTGTCCATGATTGAAGTACATTGAAAATTTGCGTATGTAAAATTAGGATGCTAATCATTGTTTATGCTAGTTTTGTTAAACAAAGTTGATTATAAAAAAAAAAAAATTTGAGTGCTCTGGTTTTGGGCCTTTTTTTCTTCCACGTACCCTATATGCATGTATGTTTGTACTTGTATGGGAACTTGTATATATATGTGTATGAATGGAATGTACATATTTTGGTATTTGTATGGCATTGATACCTATTGGATCAAAATAGGCTGTATATTAAGAAAGAAACCAACCTACATATATGCTTTGCTCTGCTCTTAAATTTTGTGGTGTAAATCAGAATTGTTTTGAGTTCGGTTTTATTTTCTTTTTGTCATGCAGTATTCAATTAGCATGAATGCAACTTTCAGTAAAATTATGTAAATATGGCTGCTATTGTTGATCTCCATCAAACAAAGCAAATGATGGCAATTATGCACAGAGATTTGCCACTGTGCTGCAGTACACCACAAGCCCTGGCATGAAAAAGATAGCAGTACATACCGTGTTGTGTTCCATTCCCATTAACCATCAATCTTGTCAAGTCCATCAAAGCTGAATAAAAAAACATTGCTCTAAAATGAATAAAACAAACTGTTGATAAGTTTTATTACATTATTGCAGGCAGTGATTGGGTGTCCCTGGTGGGCACTTCTACTTGTGTTACTTTCCTTTCACTCTGAAGCTATTGTCTCACTTTTTCCCCTCTTCTTGTGTCCTGTTTTTGTTGTCTTGTTGGGTTTCAGTGGTCATCATCCATTTCATGCCTTTTTGTTCATAACTCCAGGGTCACAAGTTAAACGTACAGAGTACTTTTGTACACAAAGGGGGTTTAAAAATCCTGGGTCTTCCTGGGCCATAATACTGTTATTGGTGATGGCCATTTGTGTTTTGTTTGTATATATATATATTCCACACAAGGTAGTCTTTCATCTTACTGAAAGTGAATTCAATTCAATTTGTTTGTTTATTTGTTGGTGGTTTTAGGGCACCACGACACACAAGGATCATAGAGGCGCCCAAGAGGAAAGTAAGATGATAGATTAGTTCAAAGAGCAGATAAATCTTGACCCTACCAGAGACATTTTCACAGAGAGATGATTTACAGGGGAAAAAAATATCTCTCACAGATGAGCGACAGTCAGAGAGATGATTTACATGGGGGGAAAAAAATCATCTCCCACAAAAAAAAACAAAAACACACACAAACAGGCACAACAGGTGGAGCCAAGACTATCTAACAGAACACAAAATAGCAGTGTATGTGTGTTTGTGAGAGAGAGCACTCCAGAGAGTGCTAGAAAATGAAAGCAAGACGATAGCTCAAGCTAAAAGGCAAGAGACAGAAGTAGACCCACCAAGGACAGTGGCGGGGTAAATGTCTTCATGGGTTGATTCATGAACAAACCTTTGGGAGTTTTGTTCTTGCTGAGACACCAATGAAGTTTTTATGTTGCCCCTTTACAACCCAGCTATGGGATAACCAGGTGTAAAAGGCCTGGGGCCATCAATTCAATTGAACAAATGGTCACAGAGTTATTATTGAAGAGGCTAGCTGTACTTAATGATGGCGAGACTGTAAGTCGAGTCGTCCTTAAGTACATGTAGACTCATTGACAAGTCATCCTTAAGAACGGCTATAACAACAAAAATTAAAAAATAATGTTTTGTAGGTAAACAAAATGTTTGCTTGCTTGTTGGTTGGTTTGTTTTAGGGCACCACGACAAACTAGGGTCTTAGAGGCGCACAAGAGGAAAGTAAGATGATAGATTAGTTCAAAGAGCACATAGGCTTTGACCCTGTCAGACACATTTTCACAGAGATAAAATACAATATATCACCTCTCACAAATAAAGGCAAACAAACACAAAGGCAGGCCCCAGGCCTTTTATACCCAGTTGTCTCATCATAGCTGGGTTGTAAAGCCAAAGGGGCAACATAAAATTTCATCGGTGTCACAGCAAGAACAAAACTCTCATTGTTTTGTTCATGAATCAACTGATGAAGACATGTTTACCCCACCACTGTCCTTAGTGGGTCTACTTCTGTCTCTTGTCTTTAAGCTGGAGCTATCGTCTTCCTTTTTCTAACACTCTCTGGAGTGCTCTCTTTCACAAACACACATACAATGCTATTTTTTGTTCTGTTAGATAGTCTTGGCCCTGCCTATTGTGCCTTTGTGTGTGTCTTTTGTTTGTTGGAGATAATTTTTTCCCCATGTAAATCATCTCTCTGTCAGTTATCTGAGAGAGATGATATTTTTTGCCACTGTAAATCATCTCTCTGTTAAAATGTCTCTGGTAGGGTCAAGATTCATCTGTTCTTTGAACTAATCTATCATCTTACTTTCCTCTTGGGTGCCTCTATGACCCTTGTGTGTCGTGGTGCCCTAAAACTAAAACCACCAATAAACAAACAACACAAAGGCAAAAACACAACAGGCAGAGCAAAGACTATATCTAACAACAGAACACAAAATAGCAGTTTGTGTGTGTGTGTGTGTGTGTGTGTGTGTGGTAGGAGGGGGCGGGTGTGCATGCGTACGTGTGTGTGAGTGTGTGTGTGTGTGGGTGGGTGTGTGTGTGTGTGTGTAAAAGAAGAGCACTCGCGAGAATGCTAGAAAAAGTAAGAAGATAGTTTTTGTGATAGTTCTCACTGAAAGAAGACAAACAGAAGCAGACCCACCAGGAGACTGGTGGGGTACATGTCTTCATCAATTAATAATTCATGAACAAATCACTGTCAGATTTGTCCTTTCTGAGACACCAATGAACATTTATGGTACCTCTTGGCTTTACACTCTGGCGATGAGGAAACTGACTGGGATAAAAAGTAGTTATGTACCAAAAGGCAAAAAAGACAACAAGAACAGGACATTACAGAAAATGGGAAAAAGTAAGACGATAGCTTCAGTGTCAAAAATGAGAAACACAAGTAAGAAGTGCCTACCAGGGACACCGACCAATCGCCCGCGACCATGATTATCAAACTAATTCCACAGTCAAGGGAAAATTAGATTTATGTCAAAGGGTCGAATAAGTATGTGCAGACTCCTAGACTCCTGGGCTGGCTGCACATAAGTACCACACGACTACCAGCATCGTAGCCTACTTTAGGATTTGTATGCTACAGATCAAGCCATCCTTAAGTGCGTCCAGCCACTTCGTATTATTTTTAGTTGTCAAAATTTGGGGCAGTTTTTTTTTCACCGACTGATAGTAAAAATACTGAAATGATGGTTTTCCTTAGATTACATGTACACATGTAAACTTTTTTCTTTATCTTTACCTTTTGTACCTTTCGGTATAAGGTTTAATTGCTATGCACAAACTTTCGCCACTGATCCCTATCTAGACTCTTTCTTTTTGAAACAACCTTTCTTTTCCACTATGTCTGCAATTGCATCTTGCCACAATTTCTTTGGTCTACCTCTTGGCAACTTTCCCT
>JBCIKM010215654.1:0-12594 GCA_039654465.1 Melibe viridis | reverse complement strand
AGAGAGAGAGAGAGAGAGAGAGAGAGAGAGAGAGAGAGAGAGAGAGAGAGAGAGAGAGAGAGAGAGAGAGAGGACTAATTGCCTGAGAGCTTGGGTTGCTCACTACTTCTCAAGCCTGAATCTCGCAGCTTCGAGTACCATCAACAGAATAATTAACTGCCGTATCCAAGAGAAATATTATAAATTTAAATGCGTGTGCGAAGTTACAAAGAATTATCATATCTCCTTGGTATTAAGGCCAAATCATCATTGAAACCAATCACTACTTTTTTATTTATAAAAAACAACACAAAAACAGACACCTTGAATCAAAGATTCTGAAAATAGTTGTATGAGTGCGGTGTCGAGAGGACAAAAGGAAGCCATAGAGAAAAGTAAAAAAAAATCCTGGCCGTGGAGGTCGATTTTTTGTAGACTATTTATTTTCTTTCTTTCTTTATTTACCGTTCTCTCTATGGCTTCGCCTTGTCCCCTACTCATACAACTATTTTCAGTACACAATTTTACTACATGGAATTACTTCGAAGAGCTTAATTATCTCTGATTTCCATGGATGAAGATTTCATAACGCGAAGAAAAGGGCAAAAGACAGAGACAAGTAAGAAAGGAACCATGGTAGGAAGTATTTTTTCTTTTTCTAAAATCAAATTTCAATCAGCTTTAATTCAATTCTACATCCAAGAGGAACCTAAGATAATAGTGTTCTTATTGCCAATTTAAATAAGGTGTATTTCTTGCTTGCAAATCGAAAGTAAAACATTGAGAAGATGCCTTATTCTTAGTCGACAGGATGATAACAAAAATCAAAACAAAATCTTGCCTGAGATATTGTTGTTTTTTTTGGTTTTTTTTCTCATCCTGATCTTTCAGTCAGCAGCTTATTATTTTTGAGGGGGAGGGGGATGTGTTAATGTAAGTAAAGAACCTTATTTTTTGACATAGCATAGTCGTGAACCCGAGGAACGTTGGAGAGGGATGTGGTAATTTGTACTGATCCAGTTATTCCTGCAATTGAAGAAACACAAAAAATAGACAAATAAAGATGATGGATCAAAGAGAAAGAAATAGGTAGTGAGGGGGGGGGTACTCAGATTGAATTGTTTGCAAATGCTATTGTGTGGAGTCACACCCGAGTTGCGTCTGCCATCTTGAAGTCTCATGTCAAGCAAGGTGTATGTGTGTGTGGAAAGATGGATGGGGAGAGAGAGAGAGTGAAGCAGTTGAGATTTGGTCATTGACACAATTGTGCTTACTTGAAAAATAACTCAGAATAGTCAGTTTTATTACACACATTTCTGATTTCTCAAGTAAGGAGTTTTGCTTTTTAATTTTGAGGCATTTTTGTTTATTTTCTTTTTATTTAGTAATGAGAGGGAACAGGTCAGAAGTAGAAGAAAGTATTTAACAGGCTAAAAAATTTTTTATAATGGTCATTATAATCTTCAATGACAAATGTAAAAAAAACCCAACAAAAACACCGAATGATTTAATTTACCTCAATGTTATTTTTTTTCTTCTCTTCCAGATACTCTTCACAATGACCCTTTTTTCAAATCCAGTCACATAGCCTTGAGGAATAAAACTATTCACACAGCGTTCATCCTACTCAACCATGCCTTTTCCTGCTTTGTGTTCTCTCCCCTTGTTGCTCTTTTGCCTCGTGCTTCAAGGGGGAGGAGTCCTGGCATGTCCAAGGGCTTGTGTCTGCGGTACTAATCAAGAATTTGTGATGTGTCAGGGCGGTATCTTTGGGGAAATAGAACCGCAGCTTGGTGTGAACCTACAGGAACTCGTTCTGGAACAAGTTTCGGGTCTTGAGTCCATCAAAGGCAACTTCCTGTCTCGGCATGGTCTGCGTTTGAAGAGTTTGACTATCAGGAAGTGCTCCGTACAGGTGGCTGCCATTTTCCATTTAGTTGAAAATATTTTGCTTTAGATAGCAAATAATGTTTTTCTCTACAGACTTACTTCAAATCAAAATGAGTGTCTGAATTGAAGCTTCAATTTATCAAGCTAACATATTTTTGTTTTTTTCTCTGATGAAAGTTTTCGTCGGTTAGAAGGAGGTTCACCATTATATCCTATGAAAGCTATTTAACAAAATTTTGTCATAGTCTTCTCTGCACTGTGTCTTTTCATGTATAACAATAATTAATTGAAGCTTTCCGTCATTTTAATTTTATTTTACTATCATCTCTGTTCTCTGTCTTGTGTGTGTGTGTGTGTCTGTCTGTCTGTCTTTCTCTCTCTCTCTCTCTGTGTCTCTCTCTCTCAGTTTCCTTCTTGGTTTACTATCCTTTCTCTCTTGCTCTCTCTTTTATTGCTTCCTCTGGTTGTGACATGATTGTTCGATGTTGTCAGAATCATATGAAATCTGTCAAGTGTTGTAGTTCTATATGGGATATTATGATTGTTTTTGTACGGGATTTTAAGAGGAAATAAATTTTTCCATTCATTTAGTGATTTGGTTTGCTTATTATGCCTTGCCCACAGACTGTTGAATCCTATGCATTCACCAACTTGAAGGCCTTGACTAAGCTTGACCTAAGTCAGAACAATTTGTTGAGCTTGGAAACAAACACCTTTGAAGGGCTGGAAAATCTGCGCACATTGAATCTTGCCAAGAACAAGTTATCCGGGCTGAAAGAAGGTCTTTCGCCAATGGTTCGATTGAAAATACTTGATTTGACCCATAACGCTTTGCAGGTAGGTTTTGTTATTGTTTTTAATTTTGCACCACGAAACTGGTTTTTACAAGTTGTCTTGTACTATTATTGTTATTATTTGAATCTACCCTTGAAGGTAATTCTATACACTAGCATTATTGCTCCTAAATGAGTTGCTTGTCTTCATTTTAATCAGCCGTGATGGTGAGCTGATCTTAGGACATTATAATAACATAAAATGGAGCTTGTAATATGATAAGTGTGTGCCAAGCCCTTTTTTTTTTGTTGTTGTTGTTGTAAATAACTGATAATGTATGGAAAATATACATATTGTTTTAATATTTTTTTTAATGCCATGACAATCCTTTTTTTTTTTCTTTTTAAATACGGTACTGGAATCTTCTTTGTTTCCTGTAACTGTTAAGTTCTATTCTGGGAGGCATTTTCTGCTTATCACTTGAAACTGCTGGAATTTAATTTGAATTGATGAGGCTGCTGCTTTGTGGGTAAAACAATGTAAAAACATATTTAACATTTAGCAGTCCATTTTGATTTTCAAAATTAAAGAAGTAATGGTATTATTTCAGTGAGCTAAGTTTGTATTTAAAAGCTGAGACAGATGTAGAGATATTTGAACCACTTACTGATTAACTAACAGACATCTTTGTCTTCCATAAATATGCATGAAAGTTGATAATGATTTTAAAAAAAGTTTTGAGTAGCTGGGAAGTTGACCCCCAACAAAAAATATTCATTGTCATGATAAATATATGTTTTTTTTTACTATAGGTTTCGTTGATGTCATCCATTTTCCATTGCTTGCTCAAAAAACATTTATTCTTCCATTTTCACAGGACATTTCATCATCAGTGTTTCTCAAACTGTCAGCCTTGACCAACCTCACCCTGGACAACAACCCCTTGAAACAGTTGAAGGCAAAGTACTTTTCGGGTTTGAATTCTCTGCTCGCTCTTCGACTGCGAGACTGCAGTCTTCAGTCCATCCACATGGATGTCTTCTATTCCTTGCCAAAGCTAGTTTTTTTAGATTTGGGCCAAAATCGCCTTTCTGAACCACTCTCCCCAGGGGTCATTGTAGACCTGAAGTATTTAACCTTGTTGTATGACCACAATGAGCTTCAGCGATTAGAGGATAAAGATTTCTTTGATTTGAATCTCCTCTCCCTGGATTTGTCTTATAACCGGATCAACTATATTCAACCCACAGCCTTCCAGAACCTGATAGTCCAGTCGCTGGATTTGTCTTATAATTTGATCTTGTCTTTGAGCACAGAATTTCTCAGTCCACTGTCTGGGTCCCTTCAAAGTCTGGATCTGTCCGGGAACCCACTGGAGAAAATTGATGTAGACTCCTTTCCTGATTTCCCAGAGCTCCGCAGTTTAAATCTGTCTTCCTGCAGCTTGGACGTCCTGGAGGCAAAGACTTTGAGCAGCCTGAAGAATCCTATCACTCTGGACATTTCTAAGAACAATTTGCACTTCCTGTCCCCAGAGCTCTTGAGTTTTATGGACAAGATGGCTGCCATTTACCTTGACAAGAACTCGTGGATATGCGACTGCAGGATTAAGCCGTTGGCTCAGTGGCTGAATAAGAACAGAAGCCGCCCTGCCATACATGGATGCCTTGTAAAGGGATACAATTTTCAGAATTGCTCTCAGCTACAGTGTGCTGCTCCGTCCCAGCTCCTGAGAAGGCCACTGGTAATGTTGCAAGACAAGGAACTCGGAGACTGCATTGAGGATAATAATTCATCGGGACTGCCCGCCAGCACTCAGGGTGCCATTGTGGCAGCATGTTTAGGCTTCTCCATCATCTTCCTCATCATCACCATCTACTTATGGCGTAAAGGTAAAACCAGTTTCAAACTCAAACGAGTCTGCATGCCGTCTCATGATGAAAGCTCTCATATGATTGACGAAGATGCTAAAGTGCCGCCTCTGTCCAACTGCGACCGAGCTTCGCTCAACGAATCAGATCACGAGTTTGTTGTTCGCCATTATTTCGATACTTTGGTCACAGACCCCAAACTCATGTCTAGGACGTCAGACACCGAAGAACCCACTTCTCCGAAGGAAAGAGACAGTATGTACTCCTCCCAACCCTCACTATACAGTAACTCTGCCGCACCCATGGGCATAGAGTCAACTGTGTAATGGACCCCTTCTCTCCCTTTGTTAGAGTATGTGTGTCTGAGTTTAGGCCATACCGTATGAGATTCTCACTGGTGAATGGTGAATATTGGTGTTATAGTGTGATTAATATTTGAATTCATTACACAATACTGATATCTGTATATCCCATATCATGTTTAAGGATCATTTTTCAACATATTATTTATACATATTCAGGTGACCCTTCAAAAAAAACTTTACCCAAAGCATTGTTAATTAAGTCTTGATCCAATAGTTTTACAATCGCTAAGTTGTGTGTGTAGATGGAAAACTTATCTCGATATCATAACGTCAGAGCTCTATGGTTTAAAAAAAATTATGACTCTGTCTACTCTCTGCTGTCTTTTCTTTTTCCCACTATGCAAGCTTTTTTGCACTCTGCTAAATGGTGGTCGTTGCTTTGAAGATAAGTTTTTAGTTTTGCTCACATCTCTTAAGACTGATTGGTCTGAAACTATTGTAATGTGATGTAATAATCCATTTGAAGTCTACATAGCGCCAAATCCATAGAGAGTGCTTTAAAGTGGCATAATCATTGTTCGGCTATGGTTGTTGATTATATTGTCGGAACACCATGCAAATCCTCTTGTAGCAAAGACTGTGCTAAATCCAGGCAAGTTTTGGAATTTTGCCCAGACAGTGGCCTTGTGGCCTTGTGGCCTATTCTTTTCGAATTCAAAAAACGACCAAGAATTCTGTAACGTTTGCCGTGTGCACACAGGACCTCCTGGCTTTTTGTCTCTTTTGATAGGACTAAATTCCCCATCCCACATACTCAGTGGCTTGTGACCAGAAAAATAACCTGTCACATTTTTGCTTCTCTTGTTTTATACACAGCCTTAAGTCATCTGTCAAAACAACCCTGGTAAAAAAAAAAAGATGACAAAATCAAGCACAGGTAGTTATGTTTTGACGAAGAACTTTCATGAAAATGCTTCATTATGTGGTTAATAACCTTGGTGTCATCCTAGAGTAGGTATGGATTTGAATACTGTTTCTATTTGAACAGACTTCAATCAGATTCGTAAGGAATATTCAGTTCACCTTTTTCTTTAGCAGACTGACATTGGTGAGACACTTTTATCAAATGTTTCCACTGGCCCAGAAATGTTTACATTCAGTGTTCGTGACGGCACAGGCATCGATGAATTGTTGTCTTTGGCTATTAATTGTGTTATTTCCCCTTTTATTTTCAATCGATCAAAGCATGATCTTCCACCTAACAGAGCAGGGCTTATTTTGCTTAGAGGGTTTAGTTTTGAAGATTGTCACACTCTTGAACCATTTTGGAAAAATGAGACTAGTGTTTTGCGTGGTTTCATTATCTATCAGGACTTTGGAGATGCACTAAATGTAGACAGCGCAACAAATCTTGATAATATTTTATACAATTTGGACCTTGAATAGAACAGTTATAGCGATTCTGTGGGTAAAGATTTTGTTGTTGTTGTCACCTTCTTCTTCAGTAATATCGACAGTCTCTGTGAGATTAAGTATGACTGTCGATGACTTGGTGATCATAGTTTTCAAAGTGACCTTTATTATTAATTTTTTTTTCCACGCTGTTGGTCAATGTATTCATGTGTTCGATGTCTTATATATTATTTATATAAGGTGTCAAACCATTAATTGGATGTATTTCCTGTTATCTTATTGTAACATATTTAAGTTCACAATATTCAAATGTTAGAAATTCTCTTATGATTCATAATCCCAGTGTAATCAGCTGGAGACGTCATATGTGTTGTATGTGTGTTGTCTGCCAGGGATATGGTATTGTGAAGCGCCTTGAGGCTAAAGCGCATGGAGCCCAACTTCTTCGGGGACATGCGCTATAGAAATGCCATTCATTATTATTATTATTATTATTATTATTATTATTATTATTATTATTATTAGAAAAACCCAACTATTTTGGAATATCTTGGGACAAAACAGCATCTATCCTATCACTGAAGTGAAATGTAATCTTGTTAAAATTTTTCAATGGAGGACCCTGTCGATTTTTTGTTGTTGTTGAAAGAAAAATCAATTCTCTTCTTATAAATTTAAAATTTATTTGAACAAATTTACCTCAACCTAAACCTGCAGTTTTTTGCACAGCTGAGCAGAAATTACAAAATTTAAAGACATTTTCTTGAAAAAAGTGCACTTAGCCTACTTCTGTTTTTGTTGGGTTTAAAATAATAATTTTTTTTTGGTCATGTAGGTGTAATTTTTGGCATATAAAGGTTAGATATTTTGTAAAAATTTAACAAATTTTTCAGCTGTGCTGTGGAAGGCTATCAGTGGCGTGGGGACAGCTAACAATATGGTTCAATTGAAATCATACAGGGCTCATATAATGCCCTGTGGTAAATCAGCTCATTCGTCTTTCTCAATGAGCATATATCACCAAAGGTAACAGCAACTATTTTTTGGTTTGAGATCGAGTAATACCCCATATGTTTTGCTCATTTTGCCACCCAAGTTTAAGCACGGTGGACTGATCATCTGCCTGTCTTCATTTCTTGTAATCCAAAGGATTTCCCCGCTCTGTGAAGTCCCAACACTGCTAAGGCAGTATGAAGGAAAATGGATAACAAAAAAAAATAGGGCTGGTATTAATGCTGTGAGTTGGTGTTTTAAAATCATGTCTGGTGTATTTTCTAAAGGTACAAACAGAGTAGAAAGTGCCTTTATCTTACTCTATTGATTTTTGTTATCAGTTAAAGACTTTTGACCAAAGAAGTGAAGCTTTGAATTTAAAGAGAGCTCTTGCCGGATTTTATCTCTCATCTCCTTTTAAGGGTTTCATAATGTTGTTAAGACAAAGGCTCTGTCTGAAATCTGAAAAAAGAGATTATGCAAAACTTGTTTAAGTGGTTTCTTGACCTGCCACAGGAATTTTTTTTTTTTTTTTTTTTTTACCAACCAAAGATTTCTAGCAATGAGAATTTTTAAAAAAAACTCTGCTGGTTATGTTTTGATTTTCTCTCTCTCTCTCTTTGCATTAGAAAAGGATCTAATCGAGTTAGGTATAGAAAAATTAAAATAGTTTCTGGAACCTGACACGGTAAAGGAAATCAGTTCCTCTATTCTCAGAAAGATGATGGTGGCACTTATGTGCAATATGTTATTTCAAGTTGTACTGAGGAGAAAAGGCGTATGTTTTTCTGTCCCTTGTTTAATTTTTCTTGCATGTTGAAGTTGACAAGTCTCTTCAAGGGGACGACTGCAAGAAGTTACGTTATATTCAGAGTTGGCCTTCTTTTTTCTCAGGTTTTTTGTACACATACATATTCTTGCATTCCTCCCTCTGTTTTTGCTCAAGTATCTCAATTAATGCATGTTCTTATAAATCTGCCTGTCTGCCCGCAGCATTTTATATCACACTGGCCTGTAGATATTCTTAAAGATCACTGAAACTCATCTGTTACAGGACAGTTTGTGTACTTCTGTGTGTACCTGTGTGTGTGTTGTGTGTGTGTGTGTGGGGGGGGGGGGTATGGGTGTATGTGGGTGTGGGTATGTGTGTGTGTGTGTGTTTACATGTTTTGGTGTGTGTGTGTGTGGTGGGAGGGGGGGTATGTGTGTGTGTGTGTGTGTATATTTCATGACTGTATAAGTGGTTTGGAGATTCCCTTGAGGCTCGTTCTCTCATTTGAGGCTCGTCTTGATTTGATTTTGAGAGAAGGCAGTCAGGTGGAGTGAATGTCACAGACCCGAAGCTGGTGTTTTAGGGGGCTTTTTAGTTTTTAATATGATATGTTCACTTATGGTGGTATTCGCATACTATCAAATATTGTTTCGAAATGGGGTTTTACAACAATACATAATTAACAAATTTTCTGTACTTCCCGATAGCTAAAATAGGATCTAAGATAGTCCCTTTGACGTGTCACGGGTGGGAAAGGCCATTTTTTATGTGTGTGTGTTTTTTTGTGTGTCTGATTTTTTAACCTTAATTATACTCATTGTTGAATGGAAAGTTAAGTGTTTGACTGTTATGTGTAAATTTTTTTCTAATACATATAATAATATATAAACATTATTATATAGATATATTGTTGACCAATGTCTAATATTATTGACCAATGTCTGTAAAGGAGATATTTTAATGTTGTTAGTGTTCGTTAGTCTATATGCCAGCCCCCATTCCGCCACTGTTGACTGGTTCAACCTAATGTTAGATATTAATTATTATCTTACTTAAAACTATGTGTGCAGGCAATTTACACGTTTGTTTCTATACATTCCCAAATCGTGTGTTACATTTACATCATTGGTGTCGTCATCATCTTTTTATCCACAGCTTGATTGATTTGCACACAATGTTGTGACAGTGGACAGGCCCCTCGCTGATTTCTCATCCGAGTCCATTTTTATAGTTCCTTATTTACCCTACAGGGTTGTTTCCTGATCTTTTGCCTTTTTTTTTTAACCTTTTAGTGTCTAAAGGCTGTTTTTGTTGTTGTCATGCTCATTAGGTCAGCAGTGTCTTACTGTTAACTTTATACCTACTGTATGTTTATCCATTCTTACTGTTAACTTTATACTGTATGTTTATCCATCATATCATGACTATAAATAAAATATTGTTATTTCTCTCATTCTCAAGAGCATGACATTCACTTCACCATCATTTGATGATGATGATGATATTGTCGTCATCGTCATCACCATTATCATCATCATCATCATCATCTTCAACATCATCTTTTCTAATGTCATTTTAGTCACAGACATCTGTGTCATAATTGTTGTGAACTGAAGGCTGTTTCTTGTGTTTCCTTTCTGTGCTTTAAAGTAATATAAAGGAAAATGTTGATATTGTCGTCATCATCATCATCATCATCATCATCATCATCATAATTATCTATATATTGTCATCTTAGTCACAGACATCATCTGTGTCATAATTGTTGTGAACTGAAGGCCGTTCCTTGTGTTCCTTTTCTGTGCTTTAAGTGAGATGTAGGAAAACGTTGGTCTATGAATGATTCAATCTTGAAACATTGCTTCGGGGAAGACTTAAATTATCCATTCACATGAACAGTTTGAACACCGAGACCAAAAACACTATGGTAAGAGAGTTTCTTTTGCAGCAAATGCTTGTAGGACAGTCTCTTTATTGTATTGTAATTGTTTTTTCATTTTCTCGCCACAGTCTAACTTTTTAGAATATATAATCATTAATATGAAAAAAATCCACCTGATAACGGAGGGCATGAAGCTCATTATAGAATGGAATTTTCCTTCCACATGTGGTAGATAGAGTAGCTGATGCATGGATAATGTTTTGACTACAGTGGTTGGTTGTTTCCAAATTAGAAAAAAAAAAAAAGAAAAAAAAAAAGAATGACCAAAGTGGAAATTCTGGTCTGGGGGGACGTTTGCTTATACAGTACAGGAGTACTTCCAGTCTTCTTTTTACAACCTAGTCTCGTACGTCCCTACAAACAATCAAGTGTTGAAAGATGCCCTGAGAATTCCTACATCGTCTTTGCTAAATTGTTTCCCTAATTTTATTTTAAGTGTTTTGATGACAGTAACAGAAGTAGGCACAAATTGGATTTTTAATATTTTCATTGTGTGAGTGGCCGCCCACCACCCACTGCGCTTCCAGTTCAAGCTGCTTTTTGACTTGGAGCTATTGTTTTCCAGTGATCCAAGCTTTTCAAAAACGTAAAGTGACTTCTTGATTTACTTACCAATTTCCTGTAGCATAATGCTGTTATATGTGATGGTATTTGCTTATTTTTGTAAGGAGAGATGATATTTTTTGTCATTGTATTGTAAATTATCTCTCTGTGGTGTTGATATGTGTTTTGAAAGATGATATTTATTTTTTAGTGTAAATCATATCATCTCTCTGCTGTTTGTGGTTTGATATATTCCCTCTTTTAACTATGTAATTCTTTCATCTTACTTTCCTCTCGGCTCCTCTATGACACTTGTGTTGTGGGGCCCTAAAACCTCAAATAAACAAACATGTCTACCAATTGACACCTGTTTTTCTGCTTTCTACTATGGATTCTGATTCCAAATTCCTTGGAAAATAAGTTGCACTGAAGTGAATTCACATTCTTTACGCTCAGGTCAGTTTTTACTGCTGATGCATTTGCTCTGGGTGTATATACTGCTTTGACATATTGGAAAGAATCTGGATGCTTTCTCTCGCCCCCCCCCCCAATTTTGGTGCTAATCTATGCAGAGGGAAAAAAAAAAGAAGTTATTTACATTTTAAAGGGAGCGCCTTTGTCTGGTCAGCTGGTATACATATTTCATCAAGGTTCTCCCTTGCTGTCTGTCTACACGTTATTGACATATTGTATTGTATTCCTCATTAGGTATACATGCATGTGTAGATCAACATTTTCGGAAATGGTATATGTTTGGAAAAAAGAAAAGATGATTTGCAGCTGCTGTAATTTTAAACGTGGTCAATTGGTCATCAGATGCTGGCGTATCTGGTGCTTGTGGTTGGATTTCAAACCTTTGGTTGTGATAGTCTCAATGAATATGTTGTCTATTTGTTCAGCCAAATAATTTGTTTACATTCTTCTATGAATTCAATGGTTTTTTAAAAAATGTATTTACTTTTAACAGGTTTATTATTAACTAGCGGATGTTAGATTAGTGTGAGTTTGAGTATACAATACTTTCCTGATTTTTGTTATTGTTAATCTCTATATATATTTACTGTCAGTAGAATTCATTGTGGAAGCTGAAAGTGTAATTCTATTCAGGAATTCTGGATGCTGTTGTAACTCCTACCTGGATTCTCTTTCACCATAATTCACTGTGCAGGTTGAGAGTGTAATTTTATCTCTCTGTAACGTCAGTATGTACTGACTGGCACTGAAAACGTATATCTTTTTAATGAAATGACATTTCATATTATCTATCTTTTTTTTTTTTTGTTGTTTTTGTTGAGAATGTCTGATGACTTCCGAATTCATCAAAAGTGATTTTCTAAAAAAGGAATTAAAAGCAAAGTATGGACACAAATTGGGTCATAGCCATTAGACTGAAATTGCACGAAAACTAATAATGGGTATGAAGACAATAAAAGGTTCTGCTTTTGCCACAAACACTACAAATTTTGGGTGAAAATGTACACCTAACATGTTGGAAAGGGGGAAAAAATGTCGTAATGCCAAGTATTGTTAAGGGAAATGCAGCGATAGATATTATGGCATTCGTTGGCCTGTTTGCATTCTTGACATCTCCTGTTTGAATGTCCCAGTCTTAGGATTAACTTTATGTCTGATCTTTCTGTTTTTCTCGCCCTATGATTCCATTTTTTGAGCTAGGCATTGCATATCTGGTAATTCAGAAGTTTGCAGCATCATTCAAAAGCAAGGTAACACATAGTAATAATAATAATAATAATAATAATAATAATAATGATAATAATAATAGTGATAATGATAATAATATTAATAATAGTTATAGGGTCCCTAGACTTATCAGTTTTTTGGACTGAATCCACGCCTCAGTCCAAACCGAAGGTGTGGCTGAAGGTTTGTCGGCACTATACTACATTGACGGACTGAGGCGCGGCGGAAGGTTTGTGGTTACGTACACCTACTTCTTTTCGCGCGGTTTTGCTGGGACTGTTATTATTCTCCCTACAACAATATTGTCACGTGCATGCCGAGGATAGATGGAGAGAAGGAGGTGAGGAGGTATAAAGATAAAGAAGGAGACGGGCGTGCTCTCCCACTCTCGGTATAAACTAAAGGTCAGCC
>JBCIKM010215543.1:0-12595 GCA_039654465.1 Melibe viridis | reverse complement strand
GTGGATTCTAGCACAGATTCAGAGGATCAATAAAACCGTAAGTTGATAAATTCACTATTTTTGGGGGGTTCAGGGGGGTTGCCCCCCTGAAAAACACGTTAAAAGTAGTGAAACAGTGAAAAAAAAGGGGGGCTTCAGGGGGGGTCTACCCCCCCTGATACTGTTTTTCGACAGTTTTAAGTGTCATTTTCGTAATCAGCACCTTCAAATTAGTAGGGGAGGGCCTCAAAAAAACTGTTGTGTTTGTGTGGCAAAATACTGTATATTTACCTAATTTTATGTGGAGGTTCCTTTCTGCTGTTTTCAACTGGATGTCTCTGCTGATTAGTCGGCTTACACCAGAGTGACTCACTAAAGAACAGCTAGCCAATTCATTGCTACATAGCTCAATTTATAATAATTAGTCTTCGCTAGTCTTTAGCAATAAATACTTCCTCTTGACACAGAGACACTTAAAATCACAGGAAAACTCAAAACAACTTGAAACAATGATATGAGAAGAAAAAAGTTTTATCTAGAAGTTGTATTTTAATGTTATCAAAAATGACCAACACACCTCACAAAATATCTGGCAAAGACAATGGCAACCCAGTTAAGGTCAGTGGTACTGACATCTCAAAAGTGTTTTTGTTGTTGTGTCTCTGTTTTGAAAGAAGATTTTTCAACTCCGTGTTGTTCACTCTGGAGTGCCGTTCATAATTTTCCAGGCTGAAAGATTTCTAATTTCTAATTGAAAAACAAAAACAAAAACATCCGGGTAAGGATCCCATCATCTTTGAGTTAACTTTAAATATCTAAAGCGACTGTCGATTAGGCGAGCGGACAGGGTGCTTGTGTTGTTTTTGTGTTGTTGTTGTTGTTATTGTTGTTGTTGTTGTTGTTGTTTTTGGGGGGTTTTTTTCTTTTTTTTTCATGCTCCTATTTATAATTGGAATAACTCAAAAACCAAGAGAGGTAGCTGAAAATTGTTTTTGCACGGTTGTAGAAATTTATTGTCATTTTGTTAAGCGCAAACAACAATATTTTACTGAGGTCGATCTGGACTGTGGTTTTTGTATCGTGGCGCACATCAATGAACCATAATGACACGAATAGGCTTATGCTTTCTTTGTGCGGACCATTAAGGACTGGAATAAACTCCCAGATAAGGTAATTTACTCGTCCTCGGTGGAGGTGTCCAGAGGGAGGACAGCGGAGCATAATATGCGATCAATCAAGACCTTCTACAGATCATTTTAGAGACTGTCTTGGATCAACCTGTGACTATTGATAAGCTGGCTGGTACAGCATTGGTGCTGATGGGACTGCATTGGTCTTTTTGCTAATTACTAGAGCAAGAAGAAAAAAGAAAGATAATAAGAAAACTTTTGACATTTGAATTTGCTTAAATATGACATTAATGGCAAGCGTAGCTCGAAAAAAACAAAAACTCTGCTTGCGCACCTGTTTTCTACCAGCATCTACTGTCTCGTTTTCAGCTCGTGCCATGAGATTTTTTGTTTTTTTTATCATTATTATTATTATTGTTATTATTCTAAGCAAATTATCCGCGCTTCCTGACACAAAAGTGTCGTTGATTCCCCGTTTCAAATGCTTTAAGGGGCTGAGAAAATGGGATCCTGGGGTTCACCTTTGGGATTAAAACAAACCCCAACACATTGTCACCATTCTTTCAAATGACGGTCTATTTGGGAGCTCTGAGTATTTCAAACAAACAGGTCATGTGACTTTACAATCATTAAGATATAAAGACATACATGATAAGTAATACAGGCAAGCTGGACGTATGTGTATGCATGCGTTGGTGCATGATGGATGGTTGGGTGGATGAATGAATGGATGGACGGATGGGTGGACGGGCTGATGGATGGATGGATGGATGGATGGGTGGGTGGATGGGCGGATGGATGGATGGATGGACGGATGGGTGGACGGGCTGATGGATGGATGGATGGATGGGTGGGTGGGTGGATGGGCGGATGGATAGTTTGGTAGGTGAATGGATGTATGGATGGATGGATGGACTGATGGACGGATAGACGGATAGATGGGTGGATGAATAGATGGCTGGTTGGGTTGGTGAATGGATGGATGGATAGACAAATAGATGGATGGGTGGATTAATGGATAGATGGACGGGTGGATGGATGGACGAACGGATGGACGAATAGATGGGTAGATTGTTGGGTTGATATATGTATGATTGGGTGGATGAAGGGATTGGTGGGTGGGTGGACGGATGTGCGGGTAGATTGGTAGATGAATAGATGGATAGTTGGGTGGGTGAATGGATGGATTGCTGGATGGCTGGATGGATGGATGGATGAACGACCGGATGGATAGGTGGATAGATGGATGGATGGATGGATGGATGGATGGATAGATAGATTGATGGATGATTAGACGGATGGATGATTGGACGGACGGATGGATGGATGGATGGATGGACGGATGATTGGACGGATGGATGGATAGACGGATGGATGGATGATTAGACGGACAGATGATTGGACGGACGGATGGATGGATGGGTGGATAGATTGGAGGATGGATATATGGTTGGGTGGATGGATGGATAGTTGGATGGATGGATAGTTGGATGGATGGACGGATGAAAGGATGACGAATGGGCGGGTAGATGGGTAGATGAATAGATGGATAGTTGGGTGAGTGAATTGATGGATGGATGGATGGATGGATGGATGGATGGATGGATGGATGGATGGATGGACAGGCAGATGGATGGATGGATGCATGGATGGATGGGTGGATGGATGGATGGATGGATGGACGGACGGACGGACGGATGGATTGGTAGGTTGGTGGATGGATATAATATGTATGGTTGGATGGACAAATGGATTGATTGATGGATGGACGCATTGACAGATGGGCGGGTAGATGGGTAGATGAATAGATGGATAGTTGGGTGGGTGAATGGATGGATGGCTTGATGCATGAATGAATAGAGAGATGGATCAAATAGATGGACGAATAAGTGAATAGATGAACAGATAAAGAGATAGGTGGAGGTAGAAATTAATGTTTGGTTTGATGATGGGATGAGTTGATAAAAGGAAAGATTGATCAATGGATGGATGAATGGATAATTTATAAACGGAGGAAGGAAATGATGAATGAGTGAATGAATGAATGAATCAATCAATCAATCAATCCATCAATGAATAATTAATGGATGGATGATGGTTCAAGGAATGAATGAATGAATAAATAAAAATGGATGAATGATTGAATGAATGAATGAATGAATAAATAAAAATGGATGAATGATTGAATGAATGAATGAATGCATGCTTAAAAACGTTCCCTTCAACCCTGATGGCTGAGCAGCCCAAGAAGAGTCTGGGCCAGTGGCAGGGTTCAGTTATATGCACACAATGGTCGCATATCATGGCGTAGTACCAGTGTCAGTGTGTAACCCAAATTTTCTTGATTTCGCATGAGTTTTTTTCATAATCCATTGTGGCTCAAAAGAACTCGATCCTCTTCATTTTGACAAAACTTGTGGAGTGCATAACTTTTTTGTTTGAATAATAAATAAATGCCTATGATTAATTGGTTTTGAGGAAACTTTTGTCCGATATGAGCCACTTTTTTAACTCACATGTCGCTTATATTAGTGTGATGGAGGAGCGATCGGCTACAGTTTGCCTACAGTAAGTAGTTATTACCAAGTCATGCAAAATCAAAATTAATGTAAATGATAAAAAGAGGAAGGCCCTATCACAGTTGACAGAATATGGTATAGAGAGATTATGTGTAAGGAAGGCGTATATGGTAGACTTAAAATAAATAATATCCATATGATTTTAGCAATTTTAAAAAGTGAATCAAAGTAATAATTTTTAATATTTAATAAAACATCCCAGAAGCTTCAAATTCTCATCCGTGTCGATGGCTGAGTAGTTAACACAACTCACTACAAGTGAGAGTCAAGCAATCACGATCGTGGCTAATGTTTGGAGTGATGACACGTTGGGTCACTTCCCCCGATCTGATGCCTACCTCATGCATAGCCTCTAGCCATTGACATTGTGCCCTTGTGTAAGGCTCTTCACCACACTAACCTCAACCTATTGGAGATGGATGTAAAGCTCAGAGGTCCCCCCCTGGTTGTTGATCAGACAAACTTGCCTCTGTCCGAAATATTGTAATGCGCCTCACAGGCTGCTTGACTCATCATGTGTTCCATGCTGGTTGTCTGCCAGGCATGTGGTATTGTAAAGCACTTCGTGCATCGTGATGACAGTGGATAAGTACTTTATAAATGCTAAATTTAGTTTTAATTTAATTTTTCATTTTAATTTAATAAACACGGAAATTTTTGTCCCTTTTTGTAAGAAGAATTGTGTCAGAAAGCGATGTAATCTCAGATGATGCAATTCCTTTATCTCTGGCACTGTATTTTCATATTCATTGCCCTTCTAGACAGGTTGATTATTTTCCTGTTATGTACAGGAGAAAGTTGACAACAACACTTCATGAAATATGGAGAATGCTGTGGCAATAATTTTCCTGGAACACTACGTAAGTTAAATCTTGACAGAATTACATTGTTCACTTTCTCAAGCAAGGCTTGGAAAGTCTTGTTTCCACGCAAACAGATGCATCATTGGACATCACAAGTTTTCATCATCTTTACATGCATTAGAGAGTAGTTTACCTGATCACAGCTGTAGACATAATTGATGAGTTGTCCTTACTTTGCTGTTCATAGAGGAAAGAAATCAAAATAGACAGCCAGCTATTCCTATCAGTCCAGGCAATTTACTTTTTGCCCTTGGGTAAGGCACTTTGCCTCTTTTACGGCATTGTTTCATTATGTAAATACTAAAGTAAGCTTATAAAGTATCCTGACTGATATGAAGAACAACTGATACAAAGAAATGTCCCAAGTTGTTCTTTACATAAGTGTTCCTAACTGTATGGGTTCTGCTGCACTACACATCAGCTCATGCCTCAGTTGCTCTAGTCCACATTGGGATAGACCAAAACACATATTTCATCCTGGGAAACTTAAACTTTAAGATAATTTTATTTTATTTTCTTCAATTCTTTATTTTTATTCGTTGCACTGCACTCACTTCACTCATTCACTGTTCCCGTCTATTAAGAAGGATCTACACACCATACGAATCTTGCCCAGATCACTGAGGAATGACTAATGAAAGAAGATAAAGGTTGGGACAAAAAATTTCAGGTTCTTATCTTGTTTTGGTCTAACTTCCTTGAAATGTTCATATGAAGATCATTTTCCAAATGTTTTACTCGCTTTTCTAACTGCTTCCTCATCTTCTTCTGTAATTATACCGACTGCCTCAGCAGGATCAAGGTTCGCTGTGGATGAGTGAGTGTGTGACCCATCAGGAACAGCTGGAAATATTATTTAATAGCTTGATCTAATGGTAATGTTATCAAGGCACTGCTTGTGACAACACTCTTTTTTAATTCCTTATGTTTGATAGCAGAGGAAAATGGAATGTTTTTGCTCAAATAATATAATAACAACAATAATAATGATAACAAAGATCATTAGTACAGTACATTTTACCAAGGTCTCAAGGCGCTTAACATAGTTTATTAAGACTTAGTATCTCGAAAAAGACAGGTAGATAAAAACAATACCATTTTGAGTTCCAAAATGTCATCTTTCCTCTGATATCAGGTTTGCTTATAAGAAATTGGACTTAAAGGGAGTATCTTGTTGTTGAAGTGAACCACTAGTGAACTTCACATCTAAAAACCTGATCCCCCGTGGCAGTGCCGCCACGGGCAGTCGGTAAATTGTTATCACATAATGGTGAGTGAGCAGTCAAAGAGTTAAAAGTGCCAATTCCCCAAATTTACAGAAATAAAGTAAAAAGAATCCTCTTGTTTATTTACATTTTATTATATGTATTGATTCTTGAGTTTACTCTCCGTAAAACAGGTAAATTTTCTATTCATCACACATGACAAAATTGTAGACAACATAAAAAGATGTATGGATTGAAAAGAAGTCATCGCATCTAATAATGCTCTTTGATTTTGGGGTACTCAATGGTAAATTACAAGATATCATCCCCATGATCAGTAAAATACCTTCATTAGAAATGACAACTACATGAGCAACATTCACAAAACTGCACATGCACAGTCTTGTTCACTTTTGGATTTTTTTGAAAACATCCATCAAAAGAGACTACATTTTACTTGCTGTTCATTCTGAAACTCATTTCAGATCAAATGAAAACATTACAAGACTTTGAATGATAAATTCATACTGTTTTTTTATGAGAAACTAAAGCATAAAAGGCAAGTCAACATTCTTTTCTCCTGTGCCAAAGTAGACTGATCCATATTTCTGTGTGGCAGGGATGTGGTAGAACACGTAACCAAGCCATTGGAGACTTCTCAAGGTCAATAATCCACTGCCACGCTCAAACTGCATGCTCCAAGATCCTGCATAAATTAGAGAGGAGGGAAAATTGCATGAGTTACATGAAAGTTATTTTTGCAAATACATAAAAATTGTAATATTCTTATTTCGTTTGTTTATTTCAAGGCTGACCAGGCACCAGCAACCCCCCCCCCCCCCAAAAAAAAAAAACCCCAAAAAAAACAAACGAACAACAAAACATTACCATAATTTTTTTTTCATTTAAAATAGTATCGGAAAGATTAGCCAAATATGCAATCAGTCATATCCTGTGAATCAGGAAAATATTAACAAGAACCATGCCACAGAGTCTTTCTCTTGGCAACTCATGGGCATTGGTCTCAAATGATAGAAGATCTAGTTCAGCTGTTACTTTTTGTTGACAACCGTACCCTTCCATTAGCGCTGAGTGGGACCCCATGGAAGTAACCAGTAACCATAGATCTTGTGGCATGACAGTTCCTCGGGACCTGACAAAGTAACTGACGGGAGTAACCGTCCCCAGTAACTAACTGTATTTCAGTAGCTGTTGAGTGTTGCATCTCAAGAGTTGCACATTGCACTCAATATCAAGCCAAAACATACAAGTGTGAATGGGTAGTAAACGAAGAGTACATAATAGGACTAGGGGATGGAAAGGAGATGGTATGAAGCTGGCCGTCAGTGGTCAGCAGTCAGGCAGGTTGCATTGAGCTATGACCACAAAAATCTACCCTATCCATGGTGATGAAAGAAGTGGTGTCTCAGACTCAGAAATTGTTTAAACAGGGTTGGGGGTGCTTGGGGAGTGAGTGGAACAGATCCAAGGGGTGGAGAGCTGGATGGGATTATGATAATTCTCTCCCATCTTGGTCAAGGGTTTATATAAAGCAATGGCATCTGCGTGCAATTGCAATGGCTTTAGATACATGTTGGTCTTGGTGGTGGTATTCATTCATAGGAATTGGGATTGGGTGGTGGCGGAATGAATAATGGAAGGAAAATTGATCCTTTTAACCAAGTTGGGCATAGTGACAAGGAAGTTTTTATCTAAATAACAGCGTTTTCTACATCTTTAGAATGCTCATCCTTTATGGCTGGTAAATCAATTACCATGATATGATTGGAGATGTTTAAAAGAGTCAATAACTGACATGATTTTGTAACAAAAATTATAAACTGTCTGTGTAATTGTGTAACTTTCTGTTACTGTTAAACTGTTAATATATAGTAGGACTGCTGATTTAAATTTTTAACTTGATAAATCTCACAGTTTGCGGTGGAGACCTTAAAACCTACTTTTTTAATTTAAATATTTTTCCATTGGAAATGATTGGGGAAACTCATTGCATGAACAGAACCCCCCCCCTCCCCCCCAAACACACACACATACAAAAAAGAAAAAAATGAAAAAAAAATGGTAAAAATAAAATAAAAACAGACAGATGAATAAATAAATAAATAAATAAATAAATAAAGTAAAAATATACCGTCTAGCTCAACGACAACAACAACAAAAAACCCACACAACTGGAATAATATTTCCCTGTCATGAGAGAACTTCATCTCTGTCTGACAACCTCTGACTCTCATGAATTTCGAGTATTGAGCGAATTAGCTCTCGCCTCTAGTTTGTCTCTCGAGCGAGAAGTACCATTACTGTGCCCTGTGGTCCCGTCATGCTGTTCTAACCCACAACATGGATCTTCTCCCGTTGAAGGCATCATCCTGTGACACAGATCTCAACCCGCAGCGCAGTCAAACTCCCGTGGAGGAAGAGATAATTCTTTCTCCCCATGGCCACGGGTAGTTACTCCCATGGTTATGGGATCCCGCAGTTCTTCAAGGGTCCCATTTTCACTGATTACTTCAAAACGAAGATCTTTCTCAGCTTTACCTTCCATAGCACAACAAGCCTACTCAAAGAACGTTGAGAGCACTGTCCTCAAACAAGACTTTTAGAGAGACAAATGTTTACTTCAATGTGCAATTACAACCTTTTGCATCTCACAAGTGTAATCCGAGTTCTGATCCTAGGAGTGGGAGGTTTGATGCATTGATGCAAAGTCTGTCTTTTACCCTTTTTATATCTTACCTATTGTTCATAAAAGCCAGTAAAGATAAGGAAGGCTAACTTACCACGGGGAACATCATGCTCGACACTGTCCATGAAATCAATAGCCTTATCCATGTTTGCGCGCTGAAGTAAGGTTTTCAGGTCGAGGCATTTAGCTTCTCTGAAGTGCATGTAGTTAGCTAATTTGGCAGCTTCCTGCACTGACAAACCTGGGGTTGGAAAGAAAGAAGATAATGACAGCAAAAGTGAAATAGGGTGAAGACTGTGCACGTGACAATCTTTAAAATATGGTCAAGTTGAATTGAGCAAGGAATTCAACTCAGAAATAAAATGTTTTGCTAAAAATTCATCTCATTACTGATCTGATAAGTCCTACTTGCTAATTGCATGAAGTGTCATCCACATACCAAATCAAAGCCAAAGTGGTCATAACAACACAATGGACAAAAGCAATTTATCTCAATACCACCTTTTAAGGCTAAACCATCCTATCTTCCTCCTCACTTATATTGACAGATCATGAAAAAAAATCAAGTTTGGATAGTCCATGGGAGGAACTACGCTTAATATGTTGATCTAATTGCTATGCAATCAAGCAACTGCTTGAAATTGTCCACATTTGGACTGAATCTGACCAATTCAAGGATTTTATTCCAAAATGTTACTGAACTGGGAAAGAAAGAATGTAAGTGGCAGTCCAGGTTTGATGGTGGTATGTTTATTCCACTTTTTCCTTTTATTTAGCTTTGTATAGATTTCCTGTATGTTTATTTTGTACCTATCAATACATAAACTGAAAAGATTATTCATACCTTTGTACAGGCATTAGCTTTAACCCTAGCTCTGGGTTCCTCTAGAGGAATCCATCTTGGACTTTGCATGTTAGTTTAAGTGCCACATTATTTGTACTCACTTGTTAGTTATAAAGTATTCTGCATTTTTTTGGACCTTCTCTAATTTTTCTGGGGGTCCCAAACACAGCATTCATAATTCAATTTTGGTTTCACTATAACTATAATGTTGACACAAAACCAGAATACAGCATCACATGCCAAGTGCTGACTTGGAACCCGCAAGGCGGAAGAAATAGAGGCTGGACAGCAGCTGGAGGAGAAATACAGAAGCAGAGCTGGAGGAGTTAGGGACCAACTGGACAGGAGCTGGAATATCGGCCCAAACAAAGCATGTTGGCAGGGTGTCGTAGATGGCCTATGCTCTACCACAGGGCCAAGGGCATAATGGATGGAAAGTTTTGAAACATTTTTTGTTGATTAGTTTTTGGCATCAGACATTAGGCATTGTTGTTCTGAATTTCATACCTTCAAAACTTCTGTTCTTGACAACTTCAGCGGTTGGAACCTGGACAAAAGCTCCTCGAGGAATGATCCTCACATCATCGTCAATCTCAGAGATTACAGAAGAAAGGCGATCTTCTTCTTTGATAATAGTCTGTAGAGATGTCACAGAAGAAAAGAAATTTCCCATAAAAACAAATTAATCATTGGATTCACTGAAGCTTACTTCAGCTTTAAAAAAAAAATAAAATAAATAAAATTGACCAATCTGCCTGCGAATACAAAAGTGCCACGGCCTAGGCACTCATGAAGGGAATAGACTATTCATCAAGATTATGCTCAATGCCAACAGGGATCACCCATGTTGTCCGTTGCAACCGATAGCCCCAGTGAAGGCTAAAACCCCACACCCTTTGGTATGTGAGTCGAACACCCTAGCAACTGAGCTAAGGGGACACCAATATCCACTTTATAACGTGGAGATAAAACAACAATGATAAAACACAAGCAAAGAGAAAGCAAATTGTATAAGACTACTTGCCAGCCACTTGATTTCAAGCCTCAATCCACTTTTTTTACAAAGAAAGAGGTCAAATTCTCTCTCCCCCCCCCCCCCTTCCGCTGGAATTTCTTATAAAGAGTTTTAAAAATTTACTGCCTCCTTGCATTTTACAGTTTAATCACTTGTGATTTCAACTACTCACTGTTTCATCTTCCTCTATTGCTTCATCTCCTTCTCCAACTTTCTTCGTTTCAACATGCTCAAACTCATATGAAGGATCTCCAGTAAATCTGCCTTTGGCCAACTTTGATTTATCCTTCATTTCACTTGTAGCAGGAGGCAATAGACCCCAATGAATGCAGTCTTTACTGGATGTAGAAATAGAGATCAAGAAAAAAAAAATCAAGAGTGGAAAAAATCATCACTATTCTGTAAGGTAAGGTAAAGACTTACAATTGAATTTGGGTAAAGTCTGTGTTTCATCAAAACGTTTCTTCCTTTGTATAAACTGGTTATAATCATTATCATCTTTACAGGGTAGGGAGAAACACTCATTGCCTTTAAATTTCAATGTTAATGATAGGAGATCCTAGCCTGGAAATAAGCATACCTATCAACAACAATAATAACAAAATAATTTCATGAAAAAGAAAAGAAGGTAAATCACTATAGATTCACTTTACTTGCTGCGTTCTTCACATACAAGCTACTCAAGACTGTTAGGTTCTTCACATACAAGCTACTCAAGACTGTTAGTTCCGTAAGAAGTTTTAGAAGTTATTCAGGAAAATAGGTGTTACCTAGACCTACTCTTATCCCAAAGCATGGTGATAATTTAATCAAGAATGAATGGAAAATCATATAGAGATATATTTAATCAAGAATGAATGCAAACCTGTAGAACGTTTTTCTGCCGGCAAATTCATCTTTGTAAACACCTTGCGCTATGAAATAGTCATCCTTGACACCCATTATTTTTCCCCAAAAGTACACTCTGTTGAATTTATTCTCATTTTGCAAAATGACAAGGGAGGTTTGTAGGGCAGCCTTTTGCTCAGGGCTCAGGATAATACCACTACTCCCGACATAATCCACCAAAAGATGAAGTCCTTCACACTCCATTGTCTTGAAATAGTCAAGATTATCACCTGGAAATAAAAAAAACTTATACTCAGAACGCTACAGCCGATCAAAACACGATCCCACTAGGTTGCTATTTGTAATCACCATGGCACCACGCAAGCGTAGTCAGTCTCTTCCGTACACTCTTTGGTTCTTGAAATCAATGTTCATTTCAAACTTCCTTTTCCGGATAAACAATCAACAGAAGAGACCGAAAGTAAAAGTAGTTTGACGTGTAAGTTCTCTTGAGTTGAATCAGAAATATTGTTTAGCAATGGACCCTGACGTTATGATTATGCATTCAGTCAGTCTAAATGACTTAAAATCTCAAGATCTCATACTTGTAAGAATAGCATCTGATTTTAACCGATTGCAGCCGTCACAGACTGATTCTTTTTCCGAGGATCTTGTTGATGCTATATGGCAGAAAAGAACCTTAGAAAATCCAAAATTGTACAACGGCACAAAATTCAGAGTTCATTCAATTGTCAATTCAAATATATCCGAGGGCATGGTAGAAATGAAGATAGGAGTCACAGACTATAAAACATATCTTGGGACCAATTGGGCTAACAATGTGAAAGATCTTCAACAACTTGGAATTGACTGTCATGGTAATCCACAAACATTTCTTTCAGATCCACTTGGTGTTGGGAGCTTTTTGATTTCAGTTGACAAGTACATCGTTTTATTAAAAAGAAATTTTCATTGTGCTGAAGCTCCTAATCTCTGGGATACTCCTGGTGGTCATGCTGAGCCGAAGGCAGGTATTTAACCCTTAGGCTGCAGAATTTTTTACCCAAAAAATTGTTAATTTTTTTCAGCCATGTTTGACTGCTTCTTATAAACAACCTTGTATGATGGTTTTGATATTAAACCTCCATTTATTACATATCAATTTGAAGGGGATAGGATAAGGAATGAATGGCCGATTGTTTTAGTGGAAGTACAAACCCTGTGTATACTAAATGACATATGATAGAAGTCAAAACAAGCCACTGTGTGCTCTCCAGTATCATAAGGCATAAGGGTTACTTCTCAGGATTATTATCCTGCTAAAATGATAAGCAAGCACTTAACTAAAATTTTGAACTGAGGATTCCTGATACTCTCTCTCTCTCTCTCTCTCTCTCTCTCTCTCTCTCTCTCTCTCTCTCTCTCTCTCTCTCTCTCTCTCTCTC
>JBCIKM010215214.1:0-12597 GCA_039654465.1 Melibe viridis | reverse complement strand
ACACACACACACACACACACACACACACACACACACACACACACACACACACACACACACACACACATACACACACCCACAAAAACCGCACAAAAACCCAAGAAGTTTTATTTGCAGGAAAAGTGTGTTGCCTTGATAGAACACTATAATATGAACACGTCACGAAAGGGCAATTTTGCTGGTGCAAGTTTGCACATTGTTTTGTTTGTTTGTTTGTTTTAAGGGCAACAATCTAAACCTGCGAGAATGCATAGTTTTCAAAACCTTATGTCCACAATAAAATCAGTAAACATTCCCCCACCAACTCAGGATTGCACTATTGAAGGATAAAACCATTTTCAATCAATAAAAGGTATGATAATTACAATTTACTTCACCTGTGTGAATACTCATACTCATTTTGTTTTTGAAGATGTGCTCTCAATGGCCAACGTTCACTCAATAAGGCTTTGGTAAGTTTTGAGAGGAACTATCAAGAAACAGGCAATTGTCGTTTCTGAATGGAGTCTGTTAAAATACCATAGAGCTTAAATTCAAGGCCGTCTGTGATCTTGACATTGACAGAACAAAATTGTCCGAAGCTTATCTATTACTAACCAAAGTTCGGTTTGTGGAAATGAGAGGCTCTTAGAAAGATTTTCATTTGTTGAGGGGGTCAGTAAGTATATAATCGAAGATCGAAAAATGTCTGGCAAATGCAAAAATAATATAAGAAGGGGAAAGGGGGGGGGGGTGATAAAAAAAGCGCCCCCCAATAATAATAATAATAATAATAATAATAATAATAATAATAATAATAATAATAATAGTGTTAATAATAATAATAATAATAATAATAATAATAATAATAATAATAATTAAGATGTATGATTTTATTACAACGGCCCAATGCCAGATGGATACCCACATAATGACAAATGAATGTAAATACCGCCCCCCACCCTCCTTTACATTCTAAGATTATACACAATATGTAGCACAATTTTACTACCAGTATGTGATTCTTTCGAATACCGAGAGCGTGTAAACCTGTGATTGTTGCTTTTCATCACTCAAATTTATACTGGCGAAACATGTGTGCTCATTTTCATTTCATTCATCAACATTATATTAATTCTAGTATACAGTTAAAGAGTTGAGTAGGTAGACGTGTGTCAAAACAAAAACACGGGAACGTTAAGTGGCAGCACGCTCACAACAATCACTGCATGAAGCGAGGAGCAGCTCGGTGTGGGACATGTGTGAGACAACACACAATGCCTCTGATCAAACACTTTAAAGCGAGCATGGCAACCTCCCTTCACTGGATTCGTCGCGTGGGGTGCTGACAGCATGGCACAAGTACAAGCCCAGCAGACGTATCATCGATCTCTCCCCCATTCACCGAAAAGTCATTAAAAAACAAATACAAAAACCATTAGAAATTAAAGAAACAGTTCTGACTCATAACTGGTCAGCCTCTTTGAAACTTGTACGGCTTTTTTTTCTTCTTCAAAAGTAATCGGGGGAATATCATGACAAAGCTGATCTTAATTTTGTCCAGGGGTGCGTGTTATTCTTGAGTCACACATTCCTCCAACACCTTGAAGATCATTGTGTGTTCCATTTGGTCCGCATTACATACGACCAATGGGTGAAGTTACAACACAGGGCTTTTCCAACACTGTCCAATCAAAATGCTGAATTTATTATTGCTCCAGTAACCCTCGAGAGCAAAAATGACCTACGATTCCCCAACTTTAAAACTATGTTATCTTTGTTGATAGATCGTTGTAATTGGTTTCATTTATATTGTGAAAAAATAAAAACATTATTTCATAATTTCCTTTGGTTTTTCAAACGAATAAAAGCTGTAAACGTGTTCATTTTTACGCTAAATGGTACCACTTTTTCTGATATGAGTGTTACTAAAATTAGCATTGATCCCAAGGTGGAGCTGTGTCGGGGCCTGCGCTTTTTGACAGAAGGAGGTCCATTCTCTCATCCCGCCGGTACTACTTGCATCCCAGCTGCACTACGAAATCTCAAACAATTCAATATTTGTAAAGATAAATTTTTGCCCTCCCTTTTCAAAACATTGCACCCGAAATGCCCACCAAGCGCCGCTGAAAGATGGTTTGTTTTGAAAGATGTAAAAATGGCGAATAAACAAGCCTATTTTGTTTGCGGAGGGATGGTCGGATAAATGCGCAGTCAAGATTTTTACGTTAAGAGAACAAAAATAAAGGCGCAACACTGATGGATTATTTCATGAAATGAAATTTTATTGGAAAAAAGGGGGAAAACTGTCAAAGTCAGTCGTTTTTACACACAAGATGTCAAAATGAAACGAATATCAAACTTCACTATCATGACCCTCAACCTAAGCACCCTCGCACTTTACGTTTCAGAATAATTAAATAGTGTTATGGCAGCCATTTTGGATACTTTTTATTCGACCAATTTGAAATTTTCTCCTGATTTCTTTTTCAGGTGAGATTTGATGTTTCAAATGCCTTCTTGTCTCATTTAAAAAGGGAGTTCCCAAATTCTTAGTAAATTACTGCCGTGGGAAAGTGGGTTATCACACTTGCGCTGTCGAAGTCAGTCTTACGGAAGTAGAAAAAAAGCTAACTGGACGTATCAAATGAATGAGGAAAACATAAACATGGAGCTATTGTCTTTTTTCTTCGTTTCTAAGCAGCTTCCAACCCACAATTTACCTGCACATCAAACTTAAGATTATTAGTGTCATAAAGGAGAGCTTGTTTATTGACTGTCGTAGTAATTATGGAATTTTATAAAGCCGAAAACCTATTGTCGATAATGAAAGAAATTTGTAAACAAAAGATGTTTTGGTACTGACCAACACGAAGAAAGAGTTCAAACTGGTGTGTTATTGCTGTTTCAAACCAATTCAGTACCCAGATTTTGTTATGATGGAGGTCAGTCTTGGAATCAAGGCATTACAACATAGTTTTCCAAATTTTTTATCTCCAGAGGTCTTGAATGAAACTCCCTTTTGAAGTCAGTTTTATCCCAAATTAGTTAATTCTAAACAACATTTGTGTTAGAGACAATAATGAGACACAATGTTTTGATATTAAGCTTTTCATTACCATGCTGTTTAGAATGCGTCTCATTGTAAATATGATAATTGGCTGCACTTGAGCTGTGATGTTGGGACGGATTTGAACTGCTCATTTAGTTTTTTACTCGCCTGTGAATTGTGCAGAAATGATATGAAACATTCACTATTTACTCCCCTAATTTCAAGTTCTCATTTAATATTTCTTTGACAAAAGTAAGTCTAATTTCACTCTCTTTTATGTTTTTTTGTTGGGGGGGGGGGGGGGAATTTCTAATTCTGTCTCCATTTACAACATTGTTTTGTTTACCCACAATCCACAATCTTTTCTAGCCTGGTTTCTTTCATTGAAATTTTTATATCTCCGCCTTAAAGCCATTATACTTGCTTCATTGGGACTAATGATCAATTCTTTTCTTTTCAAAGATTCCTATCATGAATGGCCACTTCATCACATCACTTTGTGTCATTTTGATACCAGCCCCCTGGGTCCTTCTGAGGTATAGGGAAAGTCCCAGGAAACTAGCAGTAGAACATGATAGCAACTTGATTGAAATCGATATCTTTGGTTCTTGTTTATAAATATACTGTAATTCTTTTGTGTTTCAGAAGGATACAAATGCATTGTGACTCCTCGTAATTTCATCAACAAAGTCGTATGATGTATGAAGGAAAAAATATTCACTATTCAACTGCAGACAACAAACTGCTATGCTCCTTCAGCGGCAAGCTGTGCAACCAACGCCGCCTCAACGGCTATGGATTCTGTGTGCGGCACATTCTAGAAGACCAAACTGCTCCGTTTAAACGGTGTGCCTACGTTGCCAAGTCAAGCAACCAGATGTGCACTCAGGCCATCCCCAAAAATGAAGATCGAAGGTATATATTGTGTCTTCAATATTGCTGACAATTTCAGTATAGCTCATAATTGTTCAAACATGACATAAAGATGTTTTTTACGTTTAAGAAATACAAATTTTTCTTTGCTATTTCCCAGTTCCAATAGTTTATCATTGTTTCATTTTTATACATTCATTTTGATCTGTTTTTGAAACCATTCTTCCTGTTTTCTCAGAATTATTGGAAGTCAAAGCAGTTTTCAATTGATTCCTTATTGTGCAGTGAATGGACTTTCAATTTGCTAGAAAATGCAATGATTACTGATTACTTGCCTGGGGAAAATATTGCTAAAACTATGCTGCTGATAAAATTTTGACTCTCAATCTTCATCTTTTCTCTATTCTCATTCCAGATATTGCAACAATCATATGCAAGTCTTGGGAATGTTGCCTAAAAAAGAGCGGAAGAAAAAAGTTCCCTCAGTGTCTTCACCAGAAAGTGGTCTGCTACTGCCAAATGGGGGAAACACTATGAAGCCTAAGTTCAGCTTGTCCATCTCGAAGGAATTGACTTCTCGGATTTTGCAGCCGTCAACCTCGGCTGGAGAACCGGATGACCCTTATGCATTTTCAGACACAGCTTCATCTGATAACAAATCAGGGATTGGGTTAATCTCATCCTTGATTGGGTCTGGAGATAGTGTGTTAGGAAAATCTTTACAAACAGGCACAGGTTTTGTGCGGTCAGCTAGTGATATCAGTGCCTACAATGCTGGTCTTGGAATTTCAGGGGGTTCAATGTTTGCCAAGCATTACCCAGAACTTGCTGAGAAATTGGAAAAAAAGGCTGAACCTAAGGTCAGCCCAAAAGCTCGTACAAAGAGCTCACGGACCATGAACAAGCTTCAAACCAAAATAGCTCAGAACAAGATCAATGAAAAGCTTAGAAAATCTCAAGAGCTGAGTTTGACTGACTCTAACTCTAGCCCCCTCCAGGTGTCGAGTCCAGAGGCAGGACTCATAGCTGATCGGAGTCCCGGATCCAGTCCAGCCTTCAGTCCAAGCGTCACCAACCTCAATTTCAGCCCCCAGTCCACGGCTGGGTTTTACTCCACAGCCAACACTAGTCTGTCCGGCCAAGAGCCCAGCCGGAGGAGCCCCGAGATGCCCCCCTTGCCACAGGTGGACACTTCACTTCTGGCCACTTTGGCCTCTCAAGATAACATGGGTTTTCAAACAACTGAAGTCGAGTGCAACGTCAACCCCAGCAGTCAGATTTTACATCATTCACACACTCCCCCACGCCTCCCACCCCCTCCATATCCTGGTTCGTCTGTGTTATCCCACCCTTCTCCCTTGACCCCATCTGATCTTTCATCTGTAGCTTTCAGCCCACATACCCCTCATGTTGGGTCAGTGATGGACAGTCTTAGCTTAGGTCTGACAAGTGGTCAACATCAGCCTGTCACCACTTTGGCCGGAAGGTCATCGATGTCAACATCAGTCTCCTCTCTTCCATTCGTTCCCCCATTGTCAGAACAGAAACGGTTGTCAAAAATTGCCACACCCTTGTTCCTCTCTCCAACCTCTACAAACCCTGTCATTGCCTTCTCATCTGTTTTATCGTCAGGTAATGTCGATCATCAGCATCCAACGGGAGAGGTCAAAGCGATATCAAACAATCCCTTGTCAACGCTGGACTCTTCAACAAACATGGACTTGTTTTCTTTGTTGAGCATGAATCATCACAAACCCATGCTAGTGGAGACCCCTCCTGCTCAAGCGGGGAAACAAGTACAGTCTCCTAACACTGTGGCTGCACAGCTCAGTCTACCTCCCCCTCCCCCTTATGTTCCGCCCAAACTTGCAACATCTTCCCTCTCGTCGTCTTCATCAACAAACTTGAATGTGCAGTTACCGCCATCATCTAGAGTCAAACACAGTATCGTCAACCGTCCTATCACCACTGCCTCTGTGCCCCACACCAAACTGCGTAAACTGAAAGGAATACTTAACGAAAAGGATGCTTTGGAGAAGTTGAAAACAGAATCGGCTATGAAATATTATTCGTTCTACGCCAGGAAGAAGATCAGTAACCATAGCCTTACAGGACCTTGTAAGTATCGTCCGCTATTTATTATTGTAGTCTATCCACTTGCATTATTTAGGATAAGATTGATCCTATAAGGATAGATGTTATTATTCAGTAGCAGTTAATATGTCATCGTATGTAATATGTCATTTAATACAAGACAGATGATAGATGTGATGTAGAATACTGTAATAGAAGTATGAATGCTTCCACAGGTTTTAGGGAACAGCTGTACTGGGCATTTTGGGTAATCCCTTCATCAACAGAATAGCAAACTATAAAACACAAATCAGCAACGTAGAGAAAGTTTGGATTTAATTCAAGTCAGAAATTGGAAAAGAAAAGAAAGTTTGAAATTTAGGTCCTCCTAGGAAAAAAGTAAAAAGGCTAGAGTTGAACTTTTCAGTCTAAAGCGTTTGTTTATATTGAATGAAATTTGGTGAGATAATTTGTAAGAAGTAATTATCTAGTCTTGACTTCAGTGATATTTTGGGCTAATTTACACCACAATGGGTTCAGTGGCTCTGTTGGTAAGGTGTCAGAGGTGGGTTTAATTTCTGCCTGCGCCATTGGAAATGGATGTACAGCTTGGAGGTCCCCCTGGTTGTAGACAGCGTTGTCTCAGTCTGAACAAATTTGAAACATACCGTAAAGGAGGCTTGTATAATCATATGTCCTTTTATTGTTTCCCGAAAAATAATTTTCTTCGCTAAGAAACTAACAAAGATGAAAAGATTTGGATTTTTAAAAAGTTGGATTTAACTACCAAAAAGATACAGCCACCTGTTTTTCTACAGTGAAGTAATTTTGAGAAGTGTGGTTAAAAACTGAAAGAACTGATTTTTGATGCAAATGATAAGACAAAAAGATGTAAACGAGCTCTTGTCCAATTTCCCTTAAAAAAAAAATGAACAGTAACACAAAAAGCAATCAGCTCTTAGCTTCAGGATCAACCTATGTAGACTCTGCCATTGTCTTTCAACTTCTCTAACTGTTGTTTTACTCCCTCTGTGTGTTGTGTATCATTTGCTACAACTTCCTGTGTATCTTGACTTGGTTATGGCCAATGTCTCTCGCACATTTTGCATACATCCTGCCTTTTAAATATAATGAAAGAAGAAGAATCCAAGAGGGATGGTACTTATTGACCTTGGAGGCCAGGGGATAGACTTGCCAATCCGTTTGTCTGGAAATTTCTGAAACATATAAGCTCTATACTGATTTCATATCACAGTGTTTCACCTTTTGCATCAAAAGTCAGTTCTTTCCGTTTTTACCACTGTTCACAAATTACGTCACTGAAGAAAAAAAGATGGTTGAATCATTTTTGTACTTAGTATGAACAAAAATTGATTTTCCAAACTCTTGTAAAAAACGAATGTTTTTATCTTTTTTAGTTTTTCTAGCTATTTCAATTCTTTATCAGGAAGTATTATGATTGTTGTTATCCAGGGATAGAGTTATATTCTGAAGTGCTTAAAGCATAGTGAGAACAGTAGATAAGCGCTATAATATAAATGGATACTTTTAATTTAATATCATCAGAGCTGCTTTATGAATTCTCAGATGCTGATGTGTGAGCTGTTGATCTTCTTTCATCACTCTATATCTAGCCCTTTATACTTTATTCCATGATAAAACTGGACCTTGAATATTTTCAATGCTTAGACTCTCCCACATATCCAGTATTGCAATGTACTGTTCTCGTAGCTGTTATGTTATCGTATTAGCAGACCTCAGTAAATAAGGTACTTATAGAATCAGACCAGCATCTCTCCTGTATAGTTCACTGGATTCAAATTAGGTCTGGTTGGTGGCCATTCATCTAATCTACCTCTGTGGTACCAGCAATGTCTGTGTAGCGTTGTACCATTGTTTGTATGTTGTGCAGTGTGCAGTCTCCCATTATTTTTCTGAAATATTGAAGACTCAAATCTTTTTTCATCAGCCTCCCTGAGACGTCCCAGCTTTGACACCACATCATTGATGTCACTTACAATTAATTCTGAACCCAGCAACTTGCTTTGCTAATTCAAAGTCCTCTGTTATAACTAATGAAATAGAAACATTTTTGTCGATCATACTATCCTTAATATGCATGAAATTTTGTGGAATTAAGTTCGATTCTGAGAATTACATTTTTGCATGTGTTTTTCTCCCCTTACAACACCAAAACCATCTTGATTCCATCCATCATCATCAGATTTGTGCAGTTCTGAGGAGGACAGTGTGGACGAAGATGCTGATAGGTTACCATGGCAACCGGATGTGTTTTCTGCTTCATCAGACGATCAGGATGATGCAGAAGATGATGAGTAAGTAACTGTGGGTAACGATGGCGATTGCTATTCTGAAATTCGCTGTATTGCTAAAATTAAGAAAAAAACAATTTCAGAAAGGTCAGTTCTGTAAAAAGAAGTGGTTGATTTTTTTTTTTTTTTTTTTTTTTTTTCAGGTGCTTAATATTAAAAGATTTTCAATAGGCCTGGGCAGTTCTCAGTGAACCACCAGTCCTAGGTTAAACTTTGAGAAGGATTGTAAGGACTGGTCCTGATGCTTTGGCATGATAATAAAAGACCAGCCTGGGTATTGTTATAAAAGACAGCTAAACTAATGTAGCATGCTACATCAGTCTTGTGTCGGATAAGCTTGCACAGACGGTCTGGTCCTTACCAGCAAACTGGTCCTGTTCCCTCCGGGACAATGACAACGACGTAGGAGAGGGGGTGAAGGTTGGCACTGGCCTCATTTTTATCAACTGTTCCCCACCCTGCCCTCTCTTCTTACAAAGAACTGTGGTTAAAAAGAACCTTGCTCAGGTCCAATTTTCAAACATTTATGATTAATGACAATGGTCTAAAGCACTCCTTCCCAAAGGAAGATTTTGGTTTATGATACGCAATTCATTTCATTATTATTCAAGATTTGAAGATGATTTTTTACTCACCTAAATGGTGCTGATTTGCTAATAATTTTAAAATAGCAAAATCATGATATAACTTAAAAAAACTGGGCATCCCAGTATTGAATATTTATATCTGAAGTGTGAGTGCATGTTTCATAAAATCTGAGAACTAAATCAATTATAGCTGTAACTACCTTGTGTTTGAGCACTGAAGATTGCGATTCTCTACCTCACAGCTCTTTGTTGTGACACATACACACCTGTCCACCAGGGTTGATGAAATTCAAGGAAAACCTAATCATAGAAGATATGTATAATATATTAAAAAAAAAAAATGCATGAAAATTTATTTTCATGTAGATCAAATTACGGCCTTTACTGCTTCCAAATTTCATTTTCTTAACTTTCTTATTATATAGAGTTATTTATTTTTTAAATGAGGTGCTCGATATAGCGGCAGTGCTTCTTTATTTCATACTAGAAAAAGGTCAGAGGTTAACTCCTGTTGCTTGAACATATTTCTCAAACACATGCACACGGAACACACCCAAACATGCTCACAAAAAAAAAAAAGGAAGTCTTCCATGCCAGGATTTGAACCCACGCCTGCAAGAGAGATTGAGGTTGTGAAGTGGTGTTGCTGTACGTACACACAACCACGCTGCTGTCTCGAGACAGGACATACTTTACCTATGTATTTAAAAGATGATTTCTGCAAACGTTATAAAAAACATTTCCAGCTTTTTGTATTTGCTGCATGGGATGAAAATAACACGATTGTCATTCTTTAAGATTGTTTTAGGGTCTAGTTTGGGAGCCTTTTGATTTGTATTTCACACAAATGGATGATGTGTTATTGCAATCATTATTTTATTAATTATGAATCAAACTCTAAGATAAAAACAGTGTAAAACACAAATGAAGTCACTGTTAAGAAACGCTCCATTGCAATTACTTGATCCCGTGTCAACAAAATCTTGGATAATTTTTTACCTCTTTGCAAAAATCAAGAATTCTTTTTGTCTTTTAGTTTCTGAGCTATTCAAATTCTTTATTTTTCAATTATAAAAAAAGTGTGGTATTTTTACACAACAAATGCCTTTTGAGCGTCATGTGTTCATGGCATTGTTGATAACAGAAAAATGGTTAGGCAAAACAATTTGCTGTGTACAAAATCTTACTTGCCAAGGTTTCATATCTCCTCTGTTACATTTTGATGTTGATTGGTTGCTATTAAAAAGTTGTTTAGGTTTAGTGGAGTTTTATCAACTTTAAGTAATCTGGTTCATATGTTCGCATTTTGTCTCTTTCCCACAACAGGTTTGACACAGTGGTCCCCATGAGCATGCGTCCGACCAAACTGTCCCTCATGAAGACTCGATGCCGTCGTCAATGGCAACAGGCTCAGCAGGCGTTCCGCTGCAATCAGGATGTGGCCCGCAAGTGCAACCAGGCCACCCTGGCCCTCATTCAGACGGTGCGTGAAAACGGGGCATGTGCTGTGCGCACGTTGTGGCACATCAAACACATCAAGAAGTCCAAGAAGAAGTGAGTTTTTTTTAAAAGGGGGGGAAGCAACCCAAAATGTGATTTTTTAGTTTTCCCAAAAGTAGGACTCCCTCTTTTTCACCCATAAAATGTTCCATTTTTTTCCTGTTTCTCAAAACATTGATTTTTCTCTTAACTCTTTAAAGAACTCGCCTATTTTTTTTTTTTAACAGATTTAATAATCTTTTTCAAAATAGGTTCTTAGGGTTGATATTTTGAATTTTGCATTTGTTCCCAACTTATAGATCTTCATAGTTGAAAATTTGTCAAAGCAAAAGAGAAATGTGAATTAAAAAAACCCAAAAGAAATATGTAAAAAATCCAACTGTAGAATTCATTAAGAATAGCTTGCTTGAAAGGCATTCAGAATTGGAATTAAATTTGATGAAAAAGGATAGAGTTATTAGGCCTGAAAATTATGTAATTAAAATCCAAGCTGGCCACCATTACCGTGGTTGCGTAACTTTTTGGTGGATTAGATTTCATATTTAAGTTAACAATCTAACCAAAGTTACTCGTGTAGAATCTCAAGTGATTTACTTTGTTATCCATATCCCTTCATATCGCATAAGCAGTGTCAGGACCCAGCTCCAAGGAGCCCGGGAAAAATCTGGATCACAAGAAATGAAGACAGGCAGAGGATTGTTTCACTGTGCCTAATCTTGCGTGGCATTATGAGAAATACAAGGGGTATTGCTTGATCTTGAGCGAAACAATAGTTGCTGTTGACGTGATTTGGAAGGATATTAAGGGATTTGGGTCGTGGGTGTAGTCCCCCTCCTTAAATGTTTCTGTAGTTAGAAATGATCCATGGGTGAAATAACGGGAGTATCGTTCTTAAAAATGAAAAAAAACCCCCAAAAATGATGCAAACTCTCCAAGGAAATATCTTAAAATTCAGAAGCAGCCAAATTTTTTTTGCCTATTTCCTAATCCTCTTAAGAACACTTTGATCATGGGGTATATATATATATATATATACATATATTTCTTTTGTTTGGTATTTCCACAGGCTTCGAAAGATGCTCCCCAAGAAGAAGAAAACATGTTGTCACAAGAGCTCAACAGACGGTCCATGCACAAATAACTGTGTCCCGTACACCAACCACTGCTTGAAGCGTATCCTGCCACAATTTTCCCACCATCATATTTGATTTATATTAAAGACTTGAAAAATGTCTGCCTTTTAAAAAAATTTTGAAATTTTTGATAAAATACTAATTTTTAATAACCGTGCGAACAAAAGATATACCTTTGTGAGAATAGCGCAGTATGAAAAACTACAATATTCAACAATGAAGTAACAGTGAAAACAGTGAAGTAAAAATGATTGAATATTTTGTGCTTGAATGCCATTTTTTACACGATTAGATGATGTTGTCAGTTCGACGTCCATGTTTTATGCTATCTCAGCTAGGACTTGATTCCATAGCCTGAAATAACGACCCTCTTAATTTTTCACTTGTCGGAATTTGAATATGAGATCTATCAACCCTCGGGTAAAAGAGTGGTTCCAAGAATTTGGTGATTATTAATGAACGCTCTTAAACCTTTTCCTGATGATTTAAGTTTGAACTTTTTTCTTTTGATATGTGACTGACTTTTTTTTCTCTTCTCATTTAGAAAAAAATGTTTTTTTTTATTTTGTTCATTCAAATATATTTTTTTTACCCCTGAGCAAGATCAATGTAACCGTAACCTGCACCCATTATAGTCTGTTCCCTAGTTTCTATTTTCATTCCATAGAAGTATTCATATCATTAGGCGATGCCATCCAATTGTCCTTAACCGAGTACTTGCAGACGTGATGTACAACATTGACCAGCAGATCTTTGACTACTGCACGGCCAAGTTTGCCGACAACACCCAGTGCTGCATGCCTGTGTTTGACATCCGGCACGAGCTGCCCTTGTGTCCTGTCCACGCTGCCAAAGCTGTAAGTCTGTGTGGCTGTTGTTGTTGTTGTTGTAGTTGTTGTTGTTGTTGTTGTTGTAGTAGTTAATGTTTTGCATGTGCTGCTCCTGTGTCCTGTCCATGCATTCAAAGTTGTAAATCTGTGTTGGTGTTACGTTTTTGTTATAGTGTTTGAAATCTCTGACTTAAAATCTACCCACTTGCAATTCATCATTCCATCCCCACCCCTCAC